>LUCH01001287.1:0-22473 GCA_013368495.1 Paragonimus heterotremus | reverse complement strand
CAGTTAATTAACAGGTGAAATGGAGCTGGATGTGTGAAGTGACGAGCGCAACCCCGGCATAGAACACGCCGGCCGAGTGACAAGCAAAACCTACAACATCAAGATACCGCAATCCACATAATCATAGACAATACATCTGTGGTTCACACAGATGCTTAACTGCCACACAACCACGAGGAAGAAACAAACCATGTTTAGGAAGAGAGAAGAAAATAGATAGAGGGGAGGGGACCTAGTCACTAGAAATAGCTACGTCTATATTCAAACATACAACATCAAGGCGCCTACACTTTGCAAACAAACAACCGAGCTATAACTGAAAGTAAAGCGTCATCAGCAAGACAACTTCCTCACGGCTTTCATTGCCCCGTATCATTAAAAGCACTCATTTCACATACACTTCGGTCAAACAACGACAACATTCACGCCACTGAGCTCGGTTAGCCGTCATCTCACCTAACGTTTCAAGCCATCGACTCTGTGAGTCGTGAGGGCTCCAACCTGGGAGACGAACCCGATCTACAATGAATAACCCCCTCATGAACGATTTCATTTGTCTACGCCAGATCATCATCTATCCACCTCTCACCTTAAGCCAATCGGCCTCAATGTCGGCACATAGTGCTCGGTGTGGCAAGCGATTAGTTGGCATCCTTAGTACATGACCTAACCATCTAAGTCTACGCAAATGTAAGAAGTGAACAAAAGAACTCGTTTGACAACCAATGCCAAACACTCGCTTCCTAACCTCCTCGTTGCTTGCTCGCTGGCGCCACCCGACACGAGCGACTGAACGCAAACATCGGTGGTCAAGCACCTGAAGACGGTTCATGACTTCTACCCTGAGGGGTCATGTTTCGCTGCCGTAAAGTAATACAGCCCTTACTGATGTCTGATATACGCGACCCTTAAGCTTCAGAAAGATAGCTTTCTGTCTCCACAAGTGCCTCAGATTAGTAAACACTGCTCTAGCCTTAGAAATCCAGTGTGCATTCAGTAATGAGCAGATTGAAGACAAAGGTAGACCTTGGTCAAAGCGAGTCGACACACTAACCGGCGGGTGCTCCTATCCAGCTCATCAGTCAAACGGTGTGAATCCAGTTTTACTTAGCACACGGCTTTCTCCTATCCTACCAAGTATCCGCATGTGTATGTGCACAACTTCGTCTTCTCAATTCAATGGCGTATCCTGACAAACGGTCTGCAGCACTCACTTGGGGAATCCCTATACTTAACCAAATACGAATCCGCAAGAACCAAGCACCAATAAATAGCTCACAAAGAACTCAGTGGAAAAAACGCATTAATAAGGACAGAGGGCAATATGAAGCTACAAGTGAAAGCTTGTACGCCTGACTTTTACCGGTCATATCAATACAATATTTCCTTATTAGATGGCATTGCAGGCAGCTTTAGTGTTTGGAATGGAATCAACAACAGTTGACTGCTCAACCTCTAACAACGGAATGTTAGTATTTTGCGTAACTACTGATAAACTGGAGGCGAGGTGGTAACTCTCCAAAAAAGTATAGGACCACTCACAAAAGCCACTTGTTGATGAAAAAAATATTGTATCATTTGACCGGAATGCAAAAAGTAATCGGTAGACGCACTCGACTGAATAATTAAGTGTACTAGAAACAAACAAATTTTGTAACCACATAGCCGGCTGTTTGAATTATCATAGTATGGACAGTCTCCTTTAGCAAACAGACAACACATTGAACCATAACAGCATTCAAAACAGCTTAATTAACATCAACACTAAAGAACAAGAGAAATACGGATATTAGAAATTGACAATCAGGCCCCGCACCATTGCCATTTCAGAAATTGTTCACAAAATGAGTTAAAATACACGTTTGTCTATATGTCATCTTAGTTAAGGTATTGTGATAAAATAGAAGTTGCAAGAGTAACTATTAAACGGATGAAAGGCAACGTTTGGTGTGTAAAGAAAATTTTAAAAAGGCTGAGTTCTGGTGAAACACGATTTCGGCCAAAACCAGGAGCGTAGTTATATTCAACATTGGAACGTATCGCCCAGCATCATTTTCTGCTGTGACTGATTAACAACCTACGATTATTGGGTGTGATATCATTTCTAATCGATTGGATTGTGGTAGACCAGATCAATGACGTCGTTTGTATTACATCCCTTGTCTGAATGTGCTTAATACTATGTCGCACCTTTTACTCCGTTTGTCAGTCAAACTGACGTCCTCTAATCGACTTTGTGAATGAAAACAATACTGTGATCGACTGAAGCATGGATGCGATTGGACAAATTACTCACTTCAACCACTATCACACATCGCAAGCTGTTTGTAAGTAATTTTATACACGTTATAAGTTTACTAATTTAACTACAATAGAATTCCTTGAAAAATAGATAATCGAGTCCACCGGTAGATTTAATCGGAAAGCAGCTCAAAGAAAAAAACCTATTTTCTGTGACATACTTGAAGCAGACTGGATGCGGTTGCTCGGGCAGCCACGTCCACCTCAAGGCAACGGTTCAGAAAGTCCAACAATTCTTCCTCCAGATGATCGGTACAGAATTTGGGTTTCCCATTCGTGGCGATTAAATAAAGTGCCTTTGCGCAGATTCGCAAATGCGGAATAGATCAGAGAAGAAAGAACGAAATATAAAAAATATTGCGACGAACCGTCGAAAGAATATACGGACATAATTTTGCACTTCAAATTTTGTTGCTTTAGCTAGGAATGAGGTGTTTGTTCGAGTGAGATTCAATTATGAATGGACACAAACGTCAAATGATAGTTTAGACCAGTCATCAGTCAATTATCCACGTGAAAAACATATGGAATGAAATGAGTGTTACCCTCCTAATTTCATTAGACTCATCGCTACATCGTTTTCATGCTCTGATGGTTTAAGTAAATAAAGAGAATGATAATCATGACAAAAATACTCCACGGCTATAAGGAGAAAGTCGATAATGATATAGAGTACGTTCAGTATCTCTGCGCAAGCTTTTCACCACCTGTTCGTAGTATAATTCCGTACAGTTGTATAACAAAGAAAAGGTGTACTTCGTTCCGCATGTCCTTGATGAGGCGTTTTAACAGCGGTCAAAAACTAGTTACACCCTAAGTTAATTGATTTATGATCTAAACGATCCACCGTGCAATGTTCAATGATGTTCGAATAAGGTGGAGGCATTGACCAAAAGAGAATCCGTATTCCTGTCTTCTGTTTCAAAGTATATGACACTGTCGACTGTCATTTTTCAAGTATTTAATATTATCTCAAGATTTATAGAAGTTTTATTTTAGTAGAGCAATCAAAAACGTAAATGCGCACGATTTATGGCCTGGCAAATTCCTCTGCATATTATCAAGTGCGTACTACAGAACAGGAGTTTATAAAGCGGAAAATAGAGGTCAATTGTGAAACTAGACGTATCACGGAAACACACGGTGGATCTGTTCGCTAATCAGACAATGTCATTATTACCATGGGAGTGATAAACTAACAAAGGAGTATTTCTGTACACACAGAGGTGGACACCAACGTTTCAGAGCAACTGCCTCAGCACATCGTAACAACCTGGGCTTATCAGTTGCGTAAACAACCGAGAATGAATACATAGGGTCCACCTGGTGATGGCTCTCCAGAAGATGACGGGCGATCGCTGATGCTGGTGGTTTGTGTGCCGGTTGCTGGGTGTACACATGGGTATCAGTTTGCATCTGCGTCACATGTTTCCTCACCCATGCTGGGATGTGTTCCGAGATCCGAAACTTCAGCTGCTGTTCCGTCATGCCAATGTAGTCGACCTGGCAACTGCACGAAAATCGGTAAACGATAAGGGATCTGGCGAACGGAGGTATCTGAGGTTTTAGAGGAGGAACAGGAATCCGTTTTGTGATGTAGGTCAGCACTAGCTCTGCGGCATTATTGTCCTGGTTGTGTTCAACGAAGAATGTTTGTTAGATCAATAACGCGATATCAAGATTAATGTCCATATCATATCTCTCTCCATTAGCTGGCTCCTTTGGATCACTTTCCTCGATGTATCAAAGTAAACTGAATTAACTGTTCACCGTTTAATGTACCATGGACCACACCTCACTACTCACTTAACTCTAGACCATTTACTTGTGATGCTCGGAAGTATAGACATAAGGCGGTTGAATACTGAACTATTTTCATTCACACACCTTTGAAGTGTTCGCGGGAGGCTGAGAACTGACAACACGTGTTTTAGACGGTATTGATGTTCTCTTTGCTGAGCATAGCGTCCGTGTCCATGTCCATGTTCGTCCACCACAATCTGACAGATTGGTACATCCTCGCGTATTTGTAAGTCAGTACGCAGTGTAAGGTCATGTGAAGCCAAGATACAAGTGTACGCAGACCCTCACGCAAAATCGAAGATTCACTCATGCATATGTGGCAGCCAGCTCGATTTTTTACACTTAAGAACGATCGCCTGCACGTAAACGTTCACACAGTGGCGAGTTATTCGGCCTGAGCCATCTGGAGAATGCCAACTGCTCTTGTCGGTGTTTTATTCAGCCGTGCTGGCTAGGTGAACTAGTGGACAGGAGCTTTTGATAATCACGGTGTCTGGATCAGATCCCTAACCTGCTGTCCTCAATCGACGTGAGAGCAAAGATGATCAACATAAACTGTTGATTTCAAAGTAAGGAGATATTTACTTACCTCAGGCTAAACTTTGAGTAAGTGAAAACTGGCTATGAAGTAGACTTTATTCACCCAATCGATGGTGTGTTTATATAAGTTCGACTAATACAATCGTCTCCTTCGTAGCAAATGTGAATATTATCTAACTGGATCACTGAAGTATTATAAAACTACTCGAATTTGAAACACAAATATACATCTGGAGTTAGTAAGACAAAAACCGTCGAAAAACAATCAAAACTGGAAGGCAGGTCAAACCCAGGGACAGCAACGTGGATTCGGCATCAGCATGCACAATCTAGTGATGTCACCGCAAACCATACCTCCCAAAATTAGCGCAAGTTCTGCGGACTGGTGCACGCTTACACTATTCTAATTGTGGAGGGAAGTAACATGGAACAAACCATTAATGTTTATGGCAAACCTCATTCCAAAAAATGAACTGGATTTACGTTCCACACTTGGGGACTCATCAGTCGTGTATATTTTTACCACCACCGGGATTTAAACTTCCATCCACGGTCGTATGAAGTAACTCTGCCGCTGACCTCATATAAAGTACGACCGGATTATACATTCAGCCACATCTACTTGTGGTTTGCCCGATTTTTCCGGGGAAGGGGGAAACACAGAAACTTTATTGTAAACTACATTCGCCTATGTTAACGGTGAGTAACGGTGAATAAGGCTAAGCGTAACACCAATGGTGCAGTAGTCAACACGTTCACTTCCCATGCTCAAACATTCGGGCTCCGCTCCCAGTTAGGAAATGTCTGCTTTAACCGTCAAGAGAGAATAAGTTCGTCCTTAAAAATGAGCCAAACGAAATGTTCCTCTGAAGTAGGAAATGGGCGTTCAGGCTCTGGAAATCTAGGCTATTGATGTGTCTTTACAAAACCATCAGTTCGCAGTAAGTCAAGTGAAAACAACAGCGAAATATGAAATGAATGAACCAATTGCTGGAGAATATCAGTTAACTGTCTTATTCTATTTTTGCTCCGGTAAACCGCGTGAAACTACAACGGAGTACCATCGAACTAGTACTCCAATGACTATACTGGCAACCGGAAACGATCGAGTCTCACTTTCCTCTTCTTAGCTCAACCTGTAACAGTCGTTTAAGCAAATAGGTGAACACCTGTGTTTCAGAGATCTTCAGTCAAGTGTGAATCGTGACTACAGACTGGTCAGTCTAACACGGAGCCGTGAAGCAGAAGCCGTAACTTTGCGACAAATAGGACAACACGGTTTTACAAGAATACGATTTACGTTGGTGTATGCCACCATCATACTTAACAGTACATTATTGGTTCGTATCGATGCTTAACTAACACAACCACAGAGAGCAGAATAAAACCCCTAACGATGAGCTTCAATTTATTTGTCATTTTAGACACATCACTATTTTGTGGAAGATCAATACTGCAGTTCTTTTGTATGGGTTGAGAAAAACCACTGCTGCAATGGTTCAGTTGGTTAGTTGTCCCGCAGTGTTCACAGTGTTCGTGAAGGGGTGGCGGTAAAGACTGGTGTGAAACATCAGACAATTTCTAACAATGTGGGGGGTAAGATCTATTTGGCTGGTCAAATAAGAATTAAAGTCGACCCTAAGTGGCTAACTGCCTGGGTTTTTTCAGTAGATTTGTAGATTTCGGTCATTCCGTGAGTTATAAACACATTCCGAACGCTTCTTCAAGAAACAAGAGGAGCATGAATAACCAACTGCATGAAGCCTGAAGAAGAGCACCTGAGGAACATACTACGTGTGTATGGATAGCAGGCAAATATACGCGGATAAAAAATTTGATGACTGGTAGGGGATATTTTGGTTTTCATACATACTGAAAACCACTCACAATTGATCGCAGCAGTCGCAAAGACCATCCAGTCGGCCCCTTTCGAAACGAAGCACTAGACCCGAGTTTCGCTCTCATTAGAGCTCGTCAGTAGTGCATATCCTTGCCACTGCCGGGACTAGAACTCCGGTCACGCTTTTACGAGGCAACCGTGTTTACCACTGCGCCATTGACCTCACATTAGGCACGACCGAATTATCATATGTGAACGCTCAGCTAATTTCGCTTGTGATCACAGCTGTCGCATTCCCATAGACTTTCCAATCGGCCCCTTTCGAAAAGACACGCACTACTGACGAGCTCTAATGAGAACGAAACTCGAGCCTAGTGTTTATGTTGTTCGAAAGGGGCCGACTGGAAAGTCTATGGGAATGCGACAGCTGCGATCAACTGTGGGTAACGGTCAATCTATACGAATGAAAAATTGACCGGAAACCAACAGTGGAATGACGTATTCTTACTAAAACTTTGTTCAACAGTAACTGGATCACAAGTGAATAAATGGCTTTAAAAAATGCTGAACAGGTCGTAGGTTGAGTGTGTAAATTGTTGGTACACATTATTTTTTTTATCGACGATATCGTTCTCTACTGTAAATGAATTGGATGAGTAGCAGTTAGAGCATGCACAATCGTGGATGTAATAACTGTCTTTCTGGATATACACAGCAGCAGCAACAGCAGTAAAGTGATCCTGGTCAAACTGCAAACATCGTCTCCGGTGTTCTTTACTCAAATATGGTTTAATTTTTGCCAGCACTTGCATGAATTAAGGCAATTTTGTCTTGGTATTGTGTATAAAGAGATGACTACATCATCGTAGACAGTAGCAGATCAGTTGTTCCAGCTAGAAATACACAGGATAGACCTAACATGTGATGACCCCATGGAGTGGCAAGCGCGCTAGAAACAAAAGAAGAGGAATTAAGGATGTCTAGCAACTAATGACGATTATGTCTACAGTGAAACATTCAACAGCAAGCTGCCTACTCTTTACAAATAAACAAAAAAAGAGCTATATATGAATGTAACGCATCAGCAGTGAGGCAGCCTCGTGGCGGCCTTCACTGTTCAGCGTGAGTAGTCGGTTTACAGACAACTCGACAACTGACAACATTCGCGTCACTCAGCTAGATAAGCTACCGATTTGTGTTGACGTTGAGGCTGCCTTGGTGGTCATCAGTCCCATATTTTTACTTTCGTGTCCGTCTGTCTGAACGCTTCTGCTGCGACATCTATCCTATAAAACCTATTCTTGATGGTTAAATTTGGTTACACGTCCACGCGCGATCAGAATGTACGAAACGTTTTAGGTATATTCCAAATCCGGTCCCTACAACCTCACTAACTGAACCGAAAAGAGACAAACGCAACCGTTTACATGTTTCGGTCAGGTTCGTATATTCACACTAGATGTAGAGGCGTAAGGCACAAGTGCCACAGGAAAGTGATACCGATAACGAGAGAGCAAAATGAAGTTGAAAGTAATAACTCAAAAGAGGTGGGGTATTTATTTAAATTCCGCCTAAGTTCGAAGCCTAGTGTTTTGTTATGCGGCTATCAAAATGAGATAGATGCACGGAACAGGATTAATCCAAAATATATGGTAAAGGTAAAGCGCACGTCTATAACGGACACTGAACCGGACTGAGGGTACATTAAAGTTCGGGGTTATGGATGGATCGCCCACTTGCGATCATGGTGTGTGGCGCAACTTTCCACGCACCCACTTCCACGCCACTACCATCTCAGGGTCCAGTGATCACGAACAACTTCCATGTATCACTAATATGTACGAGGTAACATCGTGTACCCAATAAAACCGGATATTTTCCATGTTCTTTGAATAAAAGTCTAAGCAAGTTGAAAAAATATTCCTCACGGGGTTTCCTTGATGCAAAACATTTAAAAAACCACAATTCCGGACAGAGACAGAGTGATCGAACGATGCTATCATATTAACTCCTAAAAAATGCAGTTCTTCGATGGTCCGAAAATCAGATCATAGACTATAGATAAGTCTATATATGATCAACATCTATCAATCTACCGTGTTTACAAACAGACTGATTCCTGTTATTATACCTTGCATGGCTGATCATTCTAACTTGGTCTACCCAATTTTCACCATTCAACTAGCTGAATCTGGCTCATAAATTGGTTACGCAAATTTGGAACATCAGACTAAGCAGTCGAATGTGAAAGTGTGTGAAGATAACATCCGAGATACAGAGCGTTATAATGTTCAACTAACTCGTCACCTCCTAATTACTTAAAATGTCGCGTTTATCATACGAATCTTTTTGTAAAGTAAGCCATCCATGTCCTAATGAGAGTTTTCAATTCCATTTGAAGCGGTTTTATACTTAACTTCGAAAATGACCACTGTTCGAAAGGCATGCAATGAACCGTCTACTGCAAGCCAATCAGTTATGTAGTGATCATGTGGCTGGACGCGGCAGTGCCAAAGCAGGCGGCTAAGGCAGCTTTCGACAAGTTCACTAAAAGGAAATAATACAAGGTGTTATCGGTAAGAAGCAGCATCTTGGTTTTGAGGAGCATCGCGCAGTTTGGAGTACCCGATTGAACTTAAGGCATGCTGTCAGTTGCAACTGGTTTGCAATTGCTTTGATATAAGACAGTTCAACGAAGAAACCCAAACAGTGCTAACGAACAAACCATTTTAACCACTGATAACAAACCTCAAAGACTACAGAGGTTTGGTGTGAGAGAGACAGCTCCGAATCGGTTAAGCAGTTGCGGTCAAAATGGATTTCATTTACATCAGTGAAGATTTCAAACAGGCATATACCGATCTCTCCGGGCTCCGGAAGGAGGGATGATTCTACACGGGCGTACTGTAAACTAATCAAAGGTCGTAAATATTTGAAAGATATGGAGTAAATCCTTCTGTGTTCAACACAACATCCTTTACTCATCCCGAAGGAATTCAACTATCTAACTGAATTACTTTGTTGAAAAACCCTTGAACTTTTGCTGTAGCTGGAAGAGCTGGAAGAGGACGGTGGCTAAATCTACTGCTCTCCGTGATAAAGTTCAACACCGAACGCTTCTACAGATATACGCGTTAGACGTATTACGTTTCACCTCGCACGTTGCGGCGATTCCACTTAACTTCTCGCTATATTTAATCTGGTTGAGGTGGCAAAGTTGGTCTCGGCCCTCTGTTTACAACCGTGTTGATGATGATGTTATTACATGTTTCAACTTTATTGGCAACAATCAACTGCCCAGCATAGAAGGATTGGTGGAAGTTGCAGAATGTCTTGAAAATCGTCGGCTAACGTTGAATTGAAGGACATGTATGCCGTCAATCCATGAAGGATAAGAAGTCAATGGATATTCTTACTCATTCGTTAACTGTCTCCAATAGGTCAACCGTTATAACATTTTCGAAATCGTTTGGGTGTGTCTAGTGATCTATCCTGGTTACGATAATTTACTGCTGATAATTTACTGTTCACAAATCCATTCAATATGGGCTGTGCACAGCTAAACTGACCCAACTGTTCTCCGGCTGTATTCGCCGGCTTGGCAAAAGATTTCGTTAGCTTGCTTCATCCGCTAGGCATCTAATCCATCTTAAGTGAATCTTCACTCACCCCACAGGTTGACTACGTTGGTGTCATCCAAGTCCGCCTAGGCCATAAAATTGTCCACACGGCCATGAACAAGTTTTCCCATAATTTTCACAAAATGTCCGATAACTGTACTTACCCCAGCAGTACTTGATGGTCATCCAAACGTCCAACCAGGCGATAACCGAAACTGGCATAGCTATCAACGACCGCGTGAATTTGTTAAAGGTTGTGGCTTTAACCATGCATTCCAGCTTGTTTTTAATCGTACGCCTTGAATTGGAGGCCCCGTGCGTAAACAATGAGACTCAATGTACACAACAAACGCTTACAGTGAACTGGTTTCTTTCATCCAAACTTTCAATCCTCAACATCATTGAAATTATAGCATATCACCTGTGCTATAAAGTACTCGAAATTTCGACACATTCATGATTGACGCTGTTCCCAGCGTTGGCCAGTGGATATAAATTCATGTCATGTCTTTCTTTATCATCTCAGGTTGCAGTTGTTGGTCTTAAACAGAAGAGGAATTGATTTCTTACAATAATTTTATAAACCACTGGAAAGATATTACTTCCGAAAGTCTGTCATGCTCTTTATATTTGATTCCCGGTGGGACCACAATTGGAATGCTCTTCAGAGAAGGTGTATACACCATTTAATGAACGGAGAAGCCGAGCATATGTGTACTTACAAAACTTATTCGCACTACGTTAGTGTGGGTTGATATAATCCACTTCCGGCGGTCGATTCGTAGTAGAAACGAACAATAGGGCAAGAAACGATGATTAAACAAGTGATTCCATGATAATCCTCCTTGAACGAAAACTACACAGGGATCAGATTCGCACTGATTTGTATCTATCAGGTGGAAATATGGACTGTATGGATGCACACTAATGGAATGTGAGTAAGTTATGCAAAAATGCTATTAGCTGCCCTATCACAAGTGATGTTCGTAGAACTCGTGGCTAAGGAGCTGTCGTTCTGAAAGGTATTTCGATTAGCCTTATTCGACTAATCGAAGAAGAATAACAAACTCGTGGGGTGTTCTGCTCGATGGCGAACATAAATGAAAGTGACGTGCAAGTGATACAGCAGTTTTACGAAAACTTTTTTCATACAATTTTCCAGGAGAACCGTACATCAAACCTCAATACTATCCGGGAAAATGAAAGAGCAAATGTGTGTGTATGCGTGACAGAGGATTCCATCTCTAAATCACACTTTGTTAAAACCTTAACTAATTCTACTCATGAAAAACCGAGCGAGCTGATTAGACAGGAACACTTATCAGCGAATGCGTTCGAACTCACGGACACATACACAATATCACATTTTGGGTGCATAGCACGACTCACCTTCAGTGGATTCTCACTTAAATATGGCGGTTCACCTTCGATCATTTCCAAAGTCATGATCCCCAACGACCAAATGTCCACTTTGTTGCCATACTGTTTCCGACACACGACTTCAGGTGCCATCCAGTAGGGAGTACCAACCATGGTGTTCCGTTTGACATCGGCTTGGTCCGCGGTCAGCTGAGCACAGAATCCAAAATCAGTCAGTTTGACCGAGCCATCCAGTCCCAGTAGGATGTTGTCTGACTTGATGTCGCGATGTATAACTTGTTTCGAATGCAGGTAGTCCAAAGCTTGGAGTGTCTGCATAGGGAGGGTATATAGGGATAGTTGCACATTGAAATAAATCGCTCATTGAAGAAGGAAGAAAAAGTCGGTCAAAGGTGTGTACACTGGGTGAATGACAGGACTAGAGAAGGATACTGTGAGCTGTCAATCGAATGTGACCAGCCAATTAATGCGATCGTATGAATTGGAGACTTTCCGGAAACGGTGAGCGAAAAATGAGTTTCAAAAAAGCTGTTGAGATTCGGCGATAAAAATGAGACGTTTTTTATTATGGAATTAGGCAGCTGAATGAAAAACGATAGGCAATGAATACAGTGAAGGAAAGGTACAGAACTGGTCCAACAAAGCACTGGGCAAAAGAAATGTAATGAATATTGTAAGAATATCCAGAAAGCCGAAAAAATCAGAAGCTTTCTCCTTCAACCTTCATCTATCACCTTTCACACTACAAAGTGTATAATGCCACGTGACACGATGTAGGCTGGGAATTATCACACTTCTGAAATATGGTCACCAGTAATCGCCGTCGCTAGAGTTGTGATGAGCAGTCGGCGCCATTAGTATGAAGCTATCACTAGCTCAAACCTAATCCATTAAGAATGACAGCAAACGTTGGTATTCTACCCGGCAACAGTCGACATAAGCCAAATGATTATGTCGAAGTACTGGGTACCCTAAACAGCCGTTGGGAGGACAATAGTTTAACAACTTATAAGTCAAATAATACGTGTTCTCGTGCATCCAACAGGCTATAAATTATGCCTACGAATATGACTTCTATCTTGAACAAGTGTGTGTCGCCTGAACGACGGATATTGCTGCCGACTCCTCGATAGTGAACTATGGCTAGTTGTTAACTTGTGACCAGATGATACTCGACTATGCTGGTAACCGCATACAGTCAAACTTAGTCTTATGCTGTTTGGCGTACATTTAAAAAAAAATGGGCATGGTGTATCTCAAAACTTAATACACGAAGGTGAAATCTGCATTCGTACACTCATAGACAACATAAGGAGGTAACAATTAGCGTCAGCTAATGGACTAAATCCTGACATGGAAAATGACACAGCCCTCAATTTGTCATACTTTTACGTAGATATACTCGCTTGCAGGCGTTGTCCGTTTATATGGCCGCTACAGAGATTCAACTCCTCACTATTAACGCAACAAAATGGACAATTCCAATACAACCAATTGCCCTTGGGTGCCGAGACGGCACCCACATTCCTCTAGCAAATGACACACACAGTAGTGACGGACTTCTCAGCTACTGCAGGTGACCTCGATAATGCCATCAATATGAGCAGTCACCTGGACGATCTTGCACAAGATGTCTTGTAGGACATCCGTACCAAATTTAGTACGAATGAAGTCAAACACACACATGTGACTTCTGTTCCTGTGTTAATGTGATTTCGATTACAACACTCCTGAGGAAGGCCACCCGAGGTGGTTAAAACGTAGAGTATTACAACTTGCTCGTAACGTTGTGTTATTCTCAATTCATTTGTCAATTGCACAAGGGTAGGTTGATATTTTTGCCAAAACTGAGGATTACGTGTTTCAATGCAAATACAATCTTGAAACGCAATGTCAACTATTGGATGTTGTTACTGTTTGGCCGAACTGTCTGTGAAGTAAATGCATTTAATGACGCGGGGCAGTGAAAGTCGTAAAGAAGCTGTCTTACTGATGACGCCTCACTTTCACTTACAGCTCGAGTGATTGATTGCAAGGTGTAGGCATTTTGATGATGATCGTTTGAATACAATCGTTCCTTTCTCTTCCCTTCTTTTTTCTTTTCTGTACAGTGTTTGCTTTTTTCATGGTTGTATGGCATTTGAGCATAAATGAGAACCACTGATTTGTTGCTGTCTATGATGATGATATTGATGACGACGACGATGAAGCTCATGCTCGACAAAGATGGTCCAGCAAACAGAAACTCCTCAGAGGATGCCTCCTCCTTCAGCAGTTTGTTAGGCCGATAAGCCCTAACGACAGGCTTCTATCTACGCTTCATCAGATTAGGGTGCCCTTCAATCGATTACTTATAGAAGAAGTCGGAAGGGAGTGGTCCCTTGAATATTGATAAACCTTCAATCATGTCAAATCGATGTTTGCTTCAGATCAGCTCTTAAATCAAGTCAATCGTGGTTGAAATTGTGGTCAAATCACTTGATTTAAACGAGGGAATTAGAGCTGTAAATACCACCTAGACTCGAGATGCTCCGAGAAAAAGTCATGCACATCGCTGGATCACTTATTCTCGGGAAGAAGTATTACGGTCAATCACCTTCGTGATGAAAAAGTCTAAGAAAATGTTCTATAGGCGGAGATCCAACCTGTTGACCGATTACAAGTCAGTACATGCGATTTATGAGTTAAAGAAGGACAGTCTATTCCGCGTGGTCAGCCACTTAAGAAGATGGGCGATAACAATTCCCACATATTGTGATGGATTGTCAGGCAGAAAGTGCGAGCATTCCAACTCTCAGCGGAATGCCACAACGCGGGGGGAGGCAGGTCCACAAACCCTCAACAATCGGATGGCAGACAACAGGGACAATCGGATGAGTCATTGCTCGATCGGATCGGACCAACGGGCGAGACATGGCACGCAAAATAGGATGGACGACCAAATCGGAAGCCCGATTAATTCAACACTCGACAGGATTGTGGAGGACAGTCAAAGCTCCTAATGGGCAGTTGGGGGGACAACACGAGAGACCGGACGAGCCATCACTCAACGGAATCGGACCAACGGACGAAGATTGGCAGGCCGAAAACGCCCGGATAGAAAACGCCGATCACCCAAATAAACCACTCAGAAGTGCACACGACGTGTGAGTGGAAACCTCGGGGTGGTGTGGACTTGAATTCTGACTCATAAACGCAAGCGCGCGCATAGCATGTGAACTAGCGTGTTGGACAATAAAGATTGTGTTTTCTTGGACGCCTTTCCGCCACAGTATGACGCGATGCTCAAATACCAATCAACAGACAAGCAGAGGTCCTGAAGTATCTTGCTTGCAAGCAGTAGAATCGAAAAATGGTTGACAGCACTATCACTATCGAATAGGAAGTCACTTGTCTACCGTTGGGTACCACCCTCTCACTAACAGTGACAGCTAAAATGGTACAAAAACCAACTGGGCGCGAACAGAAGGCTCCAGAAAGTGATGACATTCGCATGCATGAAATGGCCACAGGATAAATTAGACACTGACCTAAGACAACACATCAGTCGTAGATATTCCCTTACAGAGGTGAACATTTTTGTTTTGTCTCATGACCGGGTAATAATCGTACTCGACAGTCGTGTGCGTTATCAGTAAACTCGAATCTGGGTACTGCGGGATAAACCGGAGGAAAGAGCTGACACAAAGTTTTATATGAAGACCTCAAACAGATGAGAACTGGAATCGTCCTGCTAAAGTTGTTCTGAATGTCAGACGGCTTATAAATCAGCAACAAGGTGTGCCTTACAGTCTTGATCAATGGTGGATCAAATGTGGTGGTGTATACATCTCAATTTTGAAGTGAGAAAACCAGCCTCATTTCCGTCCACGCACAAAACAAACTGTCTCCTTCAGCACGGAATCTTTAAATGCTATTTTAACGCAATTATTCAGTCGTAGATTTTAGTGACGGATAACAGAACTCAGTTAACGCTCACCACATCTGCGTATCTGTGAACAAAATGGTATTCATAACATTCGCCATCAATCCTAATTGAGCGGTCCTTCTAAAAGTTACTGAGGAAAAGCTAGCACAGAAAAATATCTAGGTGTTTTTCGCTTAACTTCTGTCGTCAAAAGCATGAGGCAGGAGATTAGATGCAAAAGGTATGTTCGGTCGAAGGCCGGAAACACTTGTTGCAAACAGCAGCGTCGTATTTGTTGAACTAGTGGTACAGTTAGTATCTTAAAGTCTAGTCAGATTATCAGTTGTCAAATGGTTTCAATTGTGCTCAGAAGGATGAACCTGTGATTGTAGTCCAACTGTTCATGTTCTTTATTAAAATAGATGTTTTGGTATTGTCATGTTCGCCGAGCTTGGCACGTAGGTTGTAGACGTTATATCACCAAACAAGGTGGAATCATCAGTGCGGTAAAGCAATGCGTTGTCGTAGACCAAACATGTGTGCCATTTGTATAAGAACATATCGATAGGAATGATCAAAGGCTGATATTTCCAATGCTTTCTCTAAAACGATCACACTAAGGAAATCGGCAGTCGATTACTTGACGAGGAATTGGCTTTCAGGATGGGTCGTTTGAAACGAAGCTTTCGAGTTGTTTCCTGAAAAATATCGATATGGAGCATCGATATTCGTGAGAATGAGTCGCTGCGCAGAAGAAGCAGTATAACAATAACGATCACTACTGAGAATAATAGATAAGCAGTTTATAATGATGTTTTCCAGCCGTGCAAAGGTGCAAACACTAGAACAAAAAGATGCGCAAGAGAGATTATCCGACTCAGTCTACATGAATCTGACAGCTACTGATCACGGTCAAGTGCAGTGCCTTTGCTCGGACCCGTTTCACCATGACATCATCATCATCATCATAACAGCCATGAGCCTGACCAAAAGGTACTGTGGGCTCGAGCCGCCGTTCACCTTAATAGTAACGTGGAATATACTAGATGAAAACGCTACTAACAAGGTTGTAAATTATTGAAAGAAGACTAAGTGGAAGAACTAGAAATGGTATGAACACAAGTACGCCATTGACTGTGACACATCGCCATCTCGGATAGAGTCTCTAACGAGTGGTTTGAGTGATCACGAGGATCCCATCCAGGCAGGCGACACCTACCCACTTTGCTCAATGGAGCAGTCAAGGTCTTCATGTTTCGTGACCACGTTGTTGGTTGACCACCACGCGGTTTTAGCCAACTGTTGCTGGCCTCAGCATATAATGCCCGGTAGTGGAAATGACCAGATGGCATACGGAGAACATGACCCAACCATCTCAAGCTGTGCAACGTGATTAGTTGACCAATTGATCGCGCATCCCGAGCATTCCGGAATACGCGCCGGCGAACGGCCACATTGCTCACGCGACCAATCCACTTAATATGGACCAATTGGCGGAGATAACAGTGGTCAAACATAGCAAGCCTGTTAATATCTTCCCTGTGAACAGGCCACGTATCCGAACCATGAAGCAAAATGGAGCGCACACAGGCATTATATACCCTTCCTTTCAGCGACAACCGGACGTCTTTTCGACGCCACAGATGATTCAGTCTGGCAAAGGCAACTCGTTCCTTCGCTATCCTCGCTGATATCTCATCAGCAATATTACTGGCTGACGAGAAAGTGCTACCCAAGTTTGTGAAACTGCCCAGTCTCAAGCGGATTACCTGCAATAAAGAAAGTAGGAGTGGAAATGCCTCAGTCTTGAAGCAACACTTTGCACTTTGAAGGTGCGAAGCGCATTCCATACAAACCAGTCCAGGCACCCACTTTGTTCAGCATGATCTGAATGTCTCCGACAGAGAAGCTAAGTAAGGCAATGTTGTACGCATACTCCAGATCGGTCAATCTAGCACCAGGAAGAAACTCAACGCCAAATTCACTGGATTCCTCAAGCGCACCTTTCAGAATGCCGTCGATGACAAAATTGAACAGGAAGGAAGAAATTGGACACCCCTGATGAACACCACTAGAAGTAATGAACGTCCGAGACATTTGTCCATAAACTCTGACTATGCTTGCGGAGTGGGCGTACAATGATCTCAACAGATTCACGTATTTCTTACTACTCCCTTACGAAGGAGACAGCTCCAGATAACGTTATGAGCAACTGAATCGAAAGCAGCCTTTAGGTCACAGAAGGCCACGACTGTCGGCTGCCTGTAAGAGTGCCGATGTTCCAAGATCTGTCGCAAAGTAAAAATATGATCAACGCACCCTCGACCGAATCAGAATCCTCCCTGTTCTTTGCGTATCTGGCATTCTCTGCGCTTAGTGAGCCGATGTAAAATGAGGCCAGTGAGTAACTTGGACGTAACAGACACCAAGCCGATGTCTCTGTGGTTGTCATGTAGAGTTCGGTCCACTTTTTGGAAATGAAAATTACTGTTGATAGGCACCAGTTACGAGGCACCTCTTCAGTCTTCCAACTCGTCTGGAGGAGTTTTGTAAGTTCTGATATCAACCTCTCTTCACCATCCTTGAAAAGAGAAGAAGAGAGGAGGTCTCGGCCAGGAGCCTCATTACGGTTCAATAACTTAAGCTCCAGGACCACTTCTGCTTCTGACGGAGAACCGTCTGGAATGCAATCACTGACCAATCGAGTCCTGTCGTCCAAATGATCTGGTTGGGCCTAACTGAACTGTTCTTCAAAATGTTCAGCCCACCTGTCAAATCGGCGCGATTGACTGGTGATAAGTGAACCATCTTTTTCATATATGGTCTTACTTACACCGACTCGAAGACCAGTACAACCACGGATCAGGGAAAAAAGCTTTCTGTAATTCCCAGATTAAAAGGCTCTTTCCATTTCTTTCGACTGTTCGAACAAGTAGTGCTCACGGTCTCTGCGCAAAACTTTTAGTCAGCTTGCGTTTAAGTTCTCGACGGTCGTCATCATATTCAGAACCAGGTGGGATCGAGCGACGATCTTTCATGAGGTTTATCGACGTGACGGAAATCCAGTTCTTTCGCAACTGAATAGCCCCATCGGAACATGCCTGTTCACAGCATGCTTTCATAGCTTCAGCGATTTGTTCCCAGTGTTCATTAGGATCCTTCATCTGACTCGAACTGGGTAACTTCTCTACCAACGCCCTTTGGTAAGCGTTCTTTACATCTTCATCGCTCGAATGCCAGTTAAGCATCTTGCATTTACGAGCGTGTCTTCTGGGCAAATGACAAAACGAAACGGGCACGCACAACAACATGGTCCGAGTCCAGGTGGTTGCTCCAGAAGGCACGACAGTCCTTAACAGAGTGGCGACACCCGTAACTAACTGCTATATGATCCAACTGTGTCCACGGCTGACAGGGTCACAGAGGTCTCCAAGTAACATGCTTTTTTCTGTGTTGGAATGCGGTGCTCGAAATATACAGACCGTGGGATGTGCACAGATATGAAAGTCTTTCGTCACTGTCAGTGCGTTGTGCCCGGACATCAAACATACCTCCTAGCCGCTTCTCATCCGGAGAAAGACGACCAAGCTGAGCATTAAAATTGCCCGTTAGTATGATGACATCTGGGTGTTTAGTTTGCCTCAGAAGGTCAACGACAGCGTCATAAAACGTATCTCTGATAGCATCATGAGAACTGAGCGACAACACACTCAGCATTAGTAAAAACAGTCTACTGCTGCTATATGCGTTTCGGGAGTTCAGCTGAATTGTGGCGACTATCGTCATTCATTCAAATACACGCTTTTACTAGCCTTTACCTGTGATTATTACTTTGTCATTCTACTCAACACACCTGCTTCAAACTTACTCTACCGACCTACAAACATCAAAACGGTTGGTGTACCGGCGGAATGCGGACAGTGGACCAACATGACATGAGCTAACTCTACAAGTTTGGGTGGATGACATGAGCATCCCGGAAATACAAAATGGTGGCGATTTAGTCCATGTATGAGTTGGTTTGTGACAAGCCGTCAGCTGGAGCGGGTTGAACTACCATTATCACACTGACAGCTATTGGAAGAAAAAAGACTTATTGCAAGAACGATTATTACAAATACGGAATTGCAGGCATTTTCAAAGTCAGATGGACTAGAGAAAGCAACGAAAACTGAAAATATGACCAATTGTCATTGAAGAATATTTAGATGATACTTACCGAAGTAAACATTACAACAGAAAATTGCCTTATTCACTGCCAGTGAGTGGTTACTCAGACGATCTATGTCTGTAAAAGTGCACAAGGTTTGAGCAAAAGTGATGCAGTCTATGTAAAATGTGTTTGTTGGTTCTGCGAGGATCGAGTGTTGCAAGTCAGTATGTCCAACTTTCGCCCAAAAGGATACTACGAATCTAAAAATATAACAGTTAGGCAAAGTGAAGCTTCAGAAACACCAAAATTAATTAAGAGGTCCAATTCACGAAGACCTTGAGAGTTCACTGTTAGACAGTCAAAGTCAGTGTGTCCGCCCCACGTAAGCAACATGCGTGGACAAAACAAACTCCCAGGTAAACTTTAGGAAAAACATGTCTTCTTTGAGGATTCCTATTAGGGATACCAAACGGTTTGTGTGCAATCCCGTTCTCACGCGATAGTCCCTCTCGCGCTGTGATAGCTCCAACCGTTCATTACGGTTAGTCAGCGTAGCAACTAGATTTATGTGAACACGATTTGTCCCAATCTTAAACGATTTGATTGTTTATCGTTTCGTCTGCCCAAAACGAAGATTAAGATCTCATTGATCGGACCCGTTTGAGTTGGTATCTATATCCACTTTGTGTTTGTGGCCTATAAAACGGACAGTGGTTGTAACCGATTTCTCTCTAATGTTGTTTTGCTTAGGCATGCGTTGCTAAGTCCTGAGTTATGCCTTGTGAATGGAAGAGATCTGAGGCTGACGTGATAGATTTCCACCCATTCGTTGTTCAATAACCAGCCAACCTCATAAATGGTTCAAATGAGAAACAAGATTTATCTTACTGAGCGTATTTCATGTCATCTCTACCAGCCAGAAGGGTGACAAGAGGTGATCATCCCCCTACAGGACTTAGCAAACTGAAAATTGTTTTCTATTCCATTTTTGATTTCAAATAGGTCAAAGCTACAATCTGGGAGGACATATGATACTCTTGATTATGTACGAATGATGTCAATGTGAGAGGACGCATCGAATATGTCAGATGCTTCTCTCACAAACACAGAATCAGTTTGGGATTCACGTTAAGTCATAATAATAGTTTGAAATAAGCCTCCAAATGCAGATGGGTGTGACTCACCTCTCGACAGACAGTGGCAATGTGAGACACCGACATGCAAGTTTCCGTCAACACATCCGTCAGTGAACCCCCGTCCAAATATTCCATCACAACCCACAGTTCGTCACCAACCTGACAGCAGAAACGGAAAAACAAGCAAAAAAACATGTGTAAGCAACAGAAGCACAAACGCTAGAAGTGACGGTAAGTCAAAGAAGGATTGATGGTGTTAGAAAATAACCTCATCAGAAAAATAGTACAAAGGACATTCTAACATATCGTGTTCAGACAAGATGTCAAGGTTACGGGAAGATTACCGTTGGCCGATCGGTTAGAAATGATGGTATCATATCAAGTTCACCAGTTATAAAGAGCAAGTTATATTTTAATTTTTCGTCCCTCGGATCATGGCGGCATTGTTGCGTTCACGGACAAACGACACAACCGTTTACGTGAGAGCCGAAATGCGATCTTATCCGAGCGTCCTGACCAGTGATGATTTATTGATGGAAGCACTCGGAAATCAAATTTTCTGTCTCCAGATGAACAAAACGGAAGCCTTGGTCACGAAGAATAACGTAAGTGACTTTGCTCAGTAGGCAAAGGAATAGTGGAGGCTACTCCTAGGGTGTTTTGAGACTTTATATTCATTCAGATTGGACAAAACCGCCTTCTCTATAAATGACGCGTTTTTGTTGGAAAATTTTGAGTCCCCTGAAACCGTTCTTATCGAAATGCAGATTGTTCTGGGAACAATGCTAACTCACAGAAGACTGACGTGAGCATTCAATTAATCGGGAATCACAACGTCCGAAAATGGTGCCTTACAGAAAAAATTGTGAAGTTGTCGTTAAAATTGGTTTCTGATTGCAACCGGTCTGCAATCCGTTTGAACATGACCAGAACTGATCGGTTATTCGAAATTTTATAACTTCGGATTAATTGTCTAGACAGACAGTACACAGTTGGCTACTTGTTGAGACCTAGTCACGAGGAGTGTGATAAGTCATTCTGTCCAGGCATAAAACACAAAAGAGGGGTGTGTGATAACGTTGGGAGTTTGAATTACAGTCTTGAAAATGTGAAATATATTAATAAGAGGAGACTGCAATGTGCGCAAGTGCAACCCGTTGACTGCGTCAACTCATGAAAATGAATGAGGAAATAAGCATCAGAGATAGTCACAGTAAAAGAAATGTACTCCTCTCTTTTACGTCTTTCTATACAGAAAGCAACTGAACAATTGAGGAGTGCCAATTGGCCACTGAAGACAACTGTTTACCGGTAAACCTTTAAATTGACAGGAATAAGTTGATTCTACGGCAAAAATTCACAGGTGACGACAATGAAAGCAGTGGAATGCATTAGCATGCGCATCGATTAGACTTGGTCACACGATACTACTACTGTCACGACCAGTGTTCAGATTAACGAGGGAGAAACGTATGCGAACCATCCTAGTGACTAACATTAGAACGGAATGGCTTCAACAAAGAAATTAATTTTGTGGCCGTCAGATGGGATCTGGACCTGGGTAGGTAAACCTGTGTTGTGACCGCAAAAGACGCTTGGCCAGAGAATTCGTTTACTGAGCAAACTCCTGCATAGTTCATGTCAGAAAGCAAACCATAAACACGTACACTCATCTGCACGTCAGACATACCCTCACATACATCTGTTGGTAGTACGTTGTCATTCTCCTTGGCGAAACTTCTGCCATAGTGCGTATACACTATTCCGACAGTCTATTCTTGTCCATCGTCTTT
>LUCH01001286.1:113373-127478 GCA_013368495.1 Paragonimus heterotremus | reverse complement strand
CAATACGACGGTAAAAGTCTGTCGACGCAAATCAGAAAGACGGCGGCCCGAGCCACAGTACCTTTTGGTCAGGCTCATGGCTGTTATGATGATGATGAACAGTCCTATTACGATTGAGAGCCGAAATGCAGTTTGAAACCTCCTTCCCAGTGGGTGGTTCAAAATCTACCGACAGCGTTCACTTATCATCATTCCTACGGTCAACTGCCACTTGTAAAGATGCCTTTGACTGCGCGATTCTGGAACGCCTTGGGGTCCAACTCAGCATTCCTTACGACGTTCTGCTCATATGCTGGTTTGAAGTCTGCCTTTACCCTGCCTATCTTTTGCCTTTCTGAAACTAGCTGCTCCTTCATAACAACCTCCCACAACTGTCGTCAGTGAAGGTTTCTCATCTGTCAACCATTTCAATTTGTTTATAGTTCGCAATCAACCCTCCATACCCTCGGGTTTCAAAGCTATGTCCCTGACCGGTTCCGTTTATACGCCCTCCTATATGGTCTCCGAAAATTGCCTGAGAATTTTGATACTGAAATTCTCACAGCTAACTTAGCAAGACCGGGGTCACTTCCCATGATAGCCCACCCAATTTCGTCTGCCGTATTCCATTCGGATGGCTTACAATAGCCAGATCTAAAGTAGCTCGTATTTGGCCTAGCCTGCATCGTACAGGCCCATTATTATGTTGTGCTAAGGCTCGGAAACGAGGAACCCTCGATTAATCGTTCCCAAACGAAACTCTTGATGCGTTTTCATCAACTACTTTCTGAAGCCTTGATCTCCCACACCAGAAGCATTTTTTTAGTCGTGATGCTATCTAGTATCCGGCCTATTTTTCCCATTCTCAGGTTTTTCCTAGTACGAAAGTCCTTGCGTAACTTGTTGGAAATATGAAGCTAAGGTCAAATGGAGAGGGGACACTCCACTTTCCTAAGGATACAACGTTGTGACAGGCTGTGTAAGCGTCCTCAATAGGCGGAACTTTGGTGGGAAAAGCCAGTATGTCCGCAGTTATGACAAGGACTGTAGGGACGTTAACTTGAAGGAATTAACCGTCGACTCAAACAAAAGATTGGAGCTTGTTCCTGGATTAGGATGGTAGATCATAAAGCGAACCATACAATATCTGTGGCCTTTCGGGCCCGACGAATGGGAGTTAGTAGGCGCCTTCTGGTTTCGCTGCTCCTTGTCTGTCAAGCTCCAAATACCATGGGAACTCAATCCTGTCAAGCAAATCTAACTTGGTTCGTATGCATACAATTTCACTTTCCAGCCGTACCTACGGCTGGTATGGTTGAGGCTGTCACTGATCCTTACAGTTAACCAAATAATGGCTAATCATATATGAAGTACGGGTTTCTGAGTGGTAGAATATCCGCTGACAAATTAAAAAAAGGGGTACAGAATTTCCGTTGACTACCTCGCTTTGCTGTAACTACGACCGTTTCTAACTAGCGATGTAGTTGGTTTGCAGACGATACCTCCCAAACTTGCTGTCTACGAATGTCTAGGCTCTCATGTTTCATGACATCACATAGTTTGACTGTCTTATGACTTCTTTTAACTGTCAAGAGCCGCATTGACAAATGCGCGATGCGACAGGTACCCCGTCGGTATGTATATTCATCAGTAGAAAATGTTATGAATCGGCAAACGTGCTACGGAACATCTGACTAAATTAGTGTCGATTGGGAATTTTTATCTCAGATATTCGTCTTGCCGACGAACTGTTGCGTTTTGCGCACAACTAACCTAAACGACCAATGGTGGTCAAATACGGAGAGTTTATGTGCATGTCTCACGCAGATGGGTCAGGTCCGTAAAGCGAAATGGAGAGCAACATACCTCTAGTACACCCTTTCTTTAATCGACGATTAGGCATCTTTGTGACATCATAGATGCTGGTGACCTTCGGATATCCCACATGGTTTTGTTGTATTCACTGACACCCTATCATTAGTATTACTTGCCTGTGAAGTTGATGAGATGATCAACACTGTGAACCTTCGAAATACATCTCACCGAGCAGTCGCATGACTTGAACGGTTTGCCGTGCTCTGCCTGTTGTTTACAGAAGAACTAAATAAGAAAATTTCCCGCGCACACTAATTGGGGGTCAACCTGTGATATAACCGATGTACCACTCCGAGATCCTTAGCACCTGCAGATATTTTTTCAAGGATATTACGTAGTCTCAAACGAAGGGAGATATCTGACGTATGTGTCGTGTGCTAATTTGTTTTAGGAACCCTCAGGGAAAAATACAAGAACGAACACAAAGAACCAAGAGTAGTATCACGATCGTTCATGTATCCTGCCATAACTACGTACTGCACACTCAGAACGGGCATACAATTATTTCGGTAAATTAGTACCTTATTTAGGCTTCTCTACGTTGGACTCAGTTTCAGAAAGCCTGTCGGACGAAGGGGTTGAAAGTAACTTTTAGGTGCGAAAATACAGTGCTCTCTAGCTATGAAAAGACTTGTCGACGTTCCATTGTCTGTCGCAAACTGCACATGCAGTCGGTATACCTGCGACCAGATTGGAACTGTCCCTTCTTTTCTCGTTTCATTCCTCCTATGTTTCGGAATCTACCATATTATGAGATCCGTGATAGCCTTAGAGGCGACAGAGACATGGTTATTACCTTTAGTCATGCGGTTTTCTGCTTTAGTGCCCTCTCTAGAAGAAGCATCAGATGAAGCACTAATCGTAGGAACGTTTCTACGAGGTACGGGGTAATTATTTATTTGTATCTCTCTTGAAGAAGCAAACCTTCGAAGACTATACGAGAATCACTCTTTGGGAGGTGAAGTGGTTCCAGTGCTCTCCTGGAGGAAACAGCATGCTTGACCCTAATAAGCTTATTTAGACAACTACTACGGGAGAGGTCACTGGAGTGCATAAACCATTTTTGGCTTGGACGGCAGTTCGATATAATAGTGACGTGGGCTGTCCGAGAAGGAAAAATAAGTAACTTATGTTTGATTGGAATCAGATATGCAGTGGATACAGGCACACCGTTGATCGCAGTACACCGCTGTCAGATGGGGTTTATAGTTAAAAATATCAGTGAACACAAGGGCCATAGCGAGGTAAACGACACCTACCCACTTTACTCAACTGAGTAGTCAGCGCCTTCGTTATTTACGACAACGTCGTTGCCTGAATACCACGTGGTTTTACTCAACTGTTAGTGTTCTTCCTTAATAGTGTCCGGTGCGATGAGCTGTCAACTGGCATGCGGGGTATGTGACCCCCCCCCACCCAGACTGTGCAACTTGATTGATTGACCGACGGACCGCATATCCCGATTGTTCTCAACTATGTTCTGGCGGACAGCTACGATTATCCCACCAGACGTGAGCCAAATTGACAGGGGCAATGATGGTCAAACATAGGAAGTCTGTTGGCATCTTCATCGCGAACATTCACGAAATTCCCCTTTGCATGTTGTCTGAATTGATATGTGATTCTTCACCATTGTGTGATGGTTCCATAGTCGTCACTGTATGTCGTGAGCAAGGGTCACTGAACTGTTTACTTTTTGAATGTTTTTTTTAATGTAGTATAATAATGCGAACAGTCTTGATGCAGCCCGAATGTTGAGCACTAGCACACGCTTTTTGACAGTTCTTACAAAAATAATGCTATGCTACTCGCTGTCGCACTCCTACCCAGCATGTTACACTGGACGCACGCTAAACGACGATGGTGTATCACTACGTGATTGCACTCTGTCCGGAGTCTGACAGAAAATTGCCCTCTGCCCTAAAAATCTGCGAAAGTACTTAGGTAATCTCCAAAAATCATCGAAATAATTTGATCCTATAGTTTGTATATGTCCCCACGATTACCTGTCGGATGATCTCTAAAAGTTACCGTTTTATTTTCTTCATGCCTTTCCCTCCATTGACAAAACGATCGCATTATTTTATGAGCATACGCCTGTGTGATATTAGTACATAAAATTTGATCAGTCCTAAATAGCTGCGCTGAAGTTGCCCAACTAAAGTACGCTTACTTTCCCTTAAATGGCCGATATATCCAAATTATTTGAGAGTGATGGTGCAGTGTGGTTACGGGTATAGCCGTCAGCAGTTGCAGATTAACTTATTGTTACCGAAAGGAACATATGAGCTAAATACAGACCACATGACTGCAAGATAACTAGCCCAGCGTAACTTTACATCGAGGAGAACCAGTACAGCCACACTGATGTAACGAGCGCGAAACAAAACACACTTATGTCACTGAAGCAATATACGAGATATTGTAGTGTTTTCGGTTGACCTGACTGAAAAGATATAGCGCAACCAGGTTAAAGAAAGATATTGGTAGTAATCATAACCATTAATTTAACAATGTGCTAACGTTGGTTTTAATCACGCAGAAAACAGCCCTCAAAGTATCCATCTTCTCTTGTACACAATTTGAACCCCATCCCTTTTGAAGTAGGTTCCATGAGTGTCTTTGAAATTCCGTATCCCGGTTAATTCAGATATGGCGAAATTAGTACAGAAAAACTGAAAGGAGACTTTATGTAGCCTCTACTAGTGCAACAATCACTTGCTATTGCAAATCAGAAGACCACTAACCAACCAAGGTAACTTTCACAATGTCTGACCTACAACGATAATTCAATTTTCCTACGTTTGTACTGAATTGTATACATCACATGATGTCTGAGATATAGCAACATTGTACAAACTTGAAGAAAACCTGAAGCTCCCAGCAATGTAATGACGATCACGTACGTTGTATTCGTATTTATTTTTGCAAGAAACAAGGCAGGTTCAAAAATGTCTATTTCATCTACTGATCCACTGAAGATTTTTGGATGTTGACAAGATTTCTGGCTTCGACTTTTGAAGCATCAGCTGAGAAACAGGAAACCATCGTTAGTATAGTGTCTTTTCTGGATGGACCTAATGATGCAAACGGGATTATGATGGCACTGTTTTCGGAAATTACTTACGGTTATGCGCATGTGTTCCTTGTTGCAGGGAGCGATTTTCGCAATCTTGCGTTGTGCAGCCACTCACGTACTGCGTCGTTGTGCTCAGCCCGTCATTTTATCGAATCTGACGTAAAGACTTACGGCATCTGGAAACCGATGTAATCAGAAACATGCACAAACAATAAATTATCGCGCACTTTTTGTAGATTAGTTCATTCACAATCCCAGTTCTACTATACAGTCCCAGGAAGTTTCATCTGGGAGCTAGCGTTGCCAGGAAAACTCTCGTCATTATGTGGCGAACCATTTTGCCACAAGACCTACCACCATAGTTTGACAGTAGGCGCGCCTTGGAATAACTGTATGATTTATATGAACAATTTACCAATTTGCCCCGTGCATCGCTGTCCCACAGTTTAGCCCTTAACTGCATTAGTCCGATCTGTGATACCTGTGGCAATTGGTAGTTTGCACACGAAAATGCACTCTCCACACCTTCCGCATGCCCTATCTCTCTGCAGTCAAGAAGTTCAACCTTCACTCTACACGCTTCAAGCGAATGCTACGCCGGTGCATTGTTTGGACCATATAATCTAGGCGTTCGTCTGTATCCATGACTATAGATGAAACTAAAGGATGGGCTGCAGAGTTGTCCGGACGTTCTTTGAGGCGGCTTCATGGGAGATCTCGATTGCACGGTCTGTTGGACAGGGGGCTGCGAATCGGTGCACTGTGAGTTAATGATTTGCCACAAATTAACAGGATTTCATCTTCCCATTGTAATCGCCGTGGAAATCGTGTTATCGAAAAGTGAGGCGCATCTCTCAGCGGTTAAAAAAAGTTACATTTGGGATTGGTGACATTTACTTTTTTGGTGAAAAACGTCGCGGCGTTCTGCTTGGTAAAAATGCCTGTGGTGTATCTTCTGTAACGTTTGAATCAGCAAGGGAGCACTCCAAATGTGAAATTTTATCTGTTTCTGGTGTTTCGATGTTAAGGTCCGTGGATACAGACTCCCGAGGTTTCTTAGTACAAAGCAGTACACCTTATATAGCAATAACACGCATCTTTCTGTGGAGACGGCGGCTTGTCAACACGATGGCACCCACAGAGTTCGAATTGTACCCAACAGAAGCAGTTATCTGCACATTTTTCGTCTAGGTATATGTTTCTGAATCGCTCAGTAAATTGGTGCACAACAGACTGCAGAAGGCTACAATGTGGATTTCGTACTGATGATCATGATGCCTGCATTCAAGTATCATTTTTCATAGTCTACCACATCGTTCTTCGGTTAATAGGTGTGAGTACCACTTATCAACTGCTTTGTAAGAACGATTCCCACCTCGTTTTCACTTCGAAAAGTAATCACAAGTCTGAAAATTACTGCATCCGTTGAATTAATGTTCGAAAGCGTGCAGCAGTTATTTGCAGTTAAAAACGCGCATGCAAAGAAAAAAACGTCCTTTTATTGACGAAAAATGTGTGCAATGGGAACAGCAGCCGCTGATGTTCTGCAGGGAATGTAAGTTCATTTACACAGTACAGGGTGATCGGGGAAATTTTAACATAGACAATGCAGATGTACTCATAACAGGACGTGTGGATGGCACGTTACAGCGTTTAGTTCACCGCAAAGCGACATGGGGTCTGTCAATGTCTTCAATTTCCCAGTTTTGCTCCTATTGCATACAAACGGGGTTTGGTTAAGACACTGTTTCACAGAGCCAGGCGTATTTGCACCCCGGACATTCTGCAGACAAAGCAGGAGTTGCTGAAACAAACTTTACTAACAAATGACTGTCCCGATAAATTCATTGAAGCGCATAATACGGTGAAGAAGAGCACTGAGCTTATACTGACGGCTCAGAAGAAAGATGTTTTCTTATTCTTACCATTCAAGGGTGACCATCTAGCCAACGATATAAAGCACAAATTGAAGTCTGCTCTGGCGCGAACATATTGTGGTGGACTGTCAGGCAGGTGGTGCGAGCATTCCAACTCCCGGTGGAATACCTCAACACAGGGGGAGGTGCGTTCAAAAACCCACAGCGAATGGATGGAGGACGGCGTGGGCGACCGGATGAGTCATCGCTCGACCGGGTCGGACCAACGGGCGAGACGTGGCAGCCGAAATAGAATGGATGGCCAATCTGAAGGCGTGATTATTCCAACACTCTCAGGAATATCTCGGCACGGCTGTGGAGTACGGTCAAAGCCCACAGTGGATGGACGGAAGACAGCACGAGCGACCGGACAGGCCATCGCTCAAAGAAATCGGATCAACGGACGAGGACTAGCGGGCGGAAAACCCCCGGATGGAAGGCGTAAATCACACACCTAAACCGGGTAGAAGTGCACACGACGTATGAGCGGAAACCGGAGGGTGTTGTGGACTGGAATTGTGATTCAAAATCACGAGCGCACGTGTGGCATGGCGCGTTGGACAATAAAGATTGTGCTTTATTGAACGCCTTTCCGCTACAATATGCGGCTGCGCAGATGCGCTTATTTCAAAACACCAGAGGACAAGTTCTCCGCAATCACGAAAGTAGCTTGTCAAATTGTTCTGTCTCCCATGTTGTGTACCAGTTCAGTTGTAGTTGCAGTGACGTTTACATAGGCATAGCAGATCTACAACTATCACAGCAATTCGCCGAACACACCCTGAAGTGGTTGAAACAACAGATGACGCATCGATTGTTATATGTCTCATGACAACAGGTCACCAAGTTGACCCATTAAACTCATTCAATATATTGTTGCGCAATCGAAACCCGAAGTTGTTAGCTTTCTGTGAAGCGATGCTTATCCGAACTTACCAGCCGACGTTGTGTGCACAAAAGTGGTTGAGACAACCTATCGGGTTGTCATGGTCGTGATTACATAATAATTGGTGTGCTTGTAAGCGTGTTTATTTCCTGTTTGTCTTTATTTGTATGATGTATATAACTGGCATGTTTTACGTTTGCGACTGATGAGAGTAAATGAAATGTTAACATATCGCAACATGTCTTCTTTCTGTTCTAATGAAATAGACAATGAATTAACTGAAAATATGCACAAGTGGGAGGATGGAGTATCATAGATGAAAAAGTCACAAACATCCACAAAACCCCGGTATGTGATACGATAATCATCGGAGTCTGTTTTCGACGGTTTACTGTCAACGATCGTATATCAATGGAGAACTCTTACATTGAAAACAGAGCCATTTACGCGTAACTGTTTTCTTGATGCCGCCAAACGATGCCGGATACACCCGACATCATCGCCAACGGTAATGGATTGTACGTTATCAGTGCCACTAATCCGCCGAAACACCTGGATTTGCGGCCTCTTAGGTCCACGTACAGTTCGGTGTGGCTTGCTTAAGAAGGATTCAAATGGGAAGACCGAGAAAACATCCAGTGTTCTATGTCTGGTCACATCGTCAGCTAAGTGATTGCTACTGCGAATGTTAAAAACAGCACTGTTTGCGGAATAAGATAAAAGAAACTGGTTCACAAAATTACGTAATAATATGGCAACAAAAAATAATCTAAAAGGAATATGTGCATGGAATGAACAAACTGGAAAAATTGAGGTAATCTAAATCAGTAAAAATGGGTTTCAAAAGATGAGGCAAAAACAAGCACAACTCGGTGCCTTTCCAGTGCTGCACCAAATCAAAAGAACGGTATTTATACACGAAACCGACTGGATCACACTCATGGCTTACCTTGAATTCAATGCATTGCGATCGTTCATTCGTGTGGCTATCGTCACAGATCGTAATAAGTTTACATATGGATGTTGTAATTCTTCATTGTTAGTAGTTGTCTTAAAGCGACGGTTTCTCCAGTCAGCTCTTTTTAAAACTATCAGATCACCAGTTTTCGACTGAGAAGTTGCTTATGTTAGCACTATTATTCTCAGTTTCAAACTGTCCCATTTGTCTTGATTCGTCGCACTGAACTCTGAATAATTCTCATGTTCTTTTACAGCCCACAAATAACTGATGACAACTCTTTCCCGGTTCACGCGAGCGTCAGCCAATGTAATCAACGTTTCACCTATTTACCACAAGGACCTTAAGTAGGTTGAACAATAAGCTATTTTTGCAACCGATAGTTTATTGATTTACGCCTCTGATAAGCTGGTGATTTTAATGAATATCGCCAAGTCTACTGTTCAAAAGTTGCAAGGCCATTCGGACTCTGTGACAGCGTTGGATTTTAAAACACGAAGTGCTCATGTAGTAAGCCGAATGGAATCCATCGATTCATATGATTTAATTCTCCTTTAAGCTGGTGTCTGCCGGTTTGGATGGACGAGTAATTGAGTGGGATTTGCGTACTGGAGAAAAGTTGAAGGTACTGTTGTGCTATCCAAGCATTCAAATCGCGTTGTCAGCAAACTCACTTAAAGCTTCCCATTTTCTCTGTGCGATGTGGTGTTTATGTCGGCCACGAAACCAAAGATGGATGTTAGATGTTCCCCTCTTGTATGCTTATTTTAAAATGTTGTTTCAGATTCTCTTCGTAAATATGATGTATGTTTTGAAACCAACACTTCTATATATGATTCATCAGAAATGTTCCAGTATTCCATTGGAGGAGAGGTATGACTCAGTTTCTATGTGCACTTTTCTCACGATTGTGCAGATGAACGAAATTGTGGTGTATGTGCAAGGTTTGAATTTGTTTATATTTTGGGAGAATTTCAATGAGACTACATGGTGAGTTCAGAACATCTTTTTATTAAATATTTTGCTTAACCTCAGAAACGATGTAGTAATCTCTCTCTATACTTGATGTTTATGCGGCTGAGTAAGGCCGCCCTCTTGAGGAGAGACTGGTCATTTCGTCTAGACCGTCTTGTAAATATGATTTATTCGCTTAAAAGTGGTTACAATGTTTTGTCTACTCTTCTGCTCCTTTAATCATCTTGTAAATATTTTTGATAATTTCTATTTCGGCGTGACTCATTAGTGAATTGAGTGAAGCGTTCACATATTGCGTCCACAATTCCTTTACTGGAATAACCGGGGTGTTTTGGTTTGATTTCGGTATGGTTTACATCCTGGGTCGCCTACTTGAGTTCGTCACTTTTTGAGGTATTGACTTACCTATTATTTCACTTCCGTAGAGATAGTTTAATGTCAACAATTGTACAGTTACCGTCTTTTTAATTAGGGCTTTTTTTTGACTTCATCCATCCTTCACTTTCGGTGAAATTGAGTGATTATAAGTATTGTAACATTGTCCCAAGATTAATTGATCCGCATGAAATCATTCGATATTTGTACATGGAGTTAGGCACAAAGGTACCAGCATATGTAGTAACCTCTTCAAGTGTTTTTCTGCCCTCGTTCAGTTCTAGGATTTTCACTCTCAATACCACGGACAGTAATAACGAAGTGGCTTGCACCAATGCTTAAGTGTCGTATATGTTTGAAGAAATGAGTAAGCGTTAACCAAAAAGCAAACGAAGAAGAAGGGATGGGACCTCATTACTGAAAACCAGTCGTGTCCAAACTCGCGCTGTTAAATGCACCTACTTTACAGACAATTCGGCCAAACAACGACAACGTCGATGAACTCGACTTGTCACCTGGTCTCCAGCTGTCGAATCTGTGCTTACCGAGGGCTTTAATCCAGGAGACACAATCGACCTTAGATGGCCAACCCCTTTGTGAGCGATCTCATTCCCTTACGTCCAGTCATCATTTATCTCTTTTGCATCTTATTTCAGTCGGCCACAGCATAGGAAAAAGTGCTTGTTGTGGTAGATGACTGACTGAAATCCTTGTAATTTTCGTACTATCATATAATAATAGTAATGGACACCCAGGGCGATAGACGCATCCCTCTGAAGGGTTGCGTATATAACGCAGGTGTGTGTTGTGTCATTTTACAACCCCGAAACGTGTTCGCTCAAAGTGGGACCATTTCCAAATATTTCACCATCATCCGATCGCTTGCGTCGGGTGGCACCAACGAGTGAGCAACAAAGAGGTTAGGACGCCGGTGTTTGCTAATGACTGGCAAGCGAATTATTTTATTCGGTTCTTAGGTTTACACAGACTTAGATTACTAGGCCATGTGCTAAGGATGCCAACTAATCGTTTGTCACACCAAACATCCTTCGCCGATGCTGCGGCCTACGGGCATAAGATGCGAGGTGAACGGATGTTGGCCGGACATAGAGGATTGGAGTCGTTCACCAGGTGGTTGGTCACGGTAAGTCGGACTCATCTCCCAGCTTGGAGACCTCGTGGCTCAAGGAGTTGATGACCCGAAACGTTAGGTGAGGTGGCGGTTAATCTGGGTCAGTAACGTAAATCGTGTCAATGCTTGGTCGTGTTTTCTGTTAAGTCGGTGTTGTGAGACAGTGGAAGTCGTGAGGTAGCTGTTTTACTGGTGACTCCTTGGTTCTTTTGTTTGTTTACGAGGTCTAGACACCTTGACGCTGAATGTTTGAATGTAGACCTACCTATTTTTAGCAGTTGGGTCCTCTACCCTTCCGTTACTTTATTCCTGGCAAGGGATTGCTGTATATGTTGCTGGTTGGTTAACTAATTGCCTGTCTCAATTGCATGACGAAAGCTCGACTTAATCGTGTGTTCTGGCTGACCATAGTAATTATTTTGAACATGTGAGCGCACACCACACAGTGTCCGTTGATGAATGATACTGTCATCCTGCCAGTATGAAAATATAGGCGATTCAACCTCTAAGTAAGCAGTATCAGAATATTATCACCTGTGGGCTTGAAATAAGCGGCTCACGGATAACATTTTGACTAACTCTTAAATGTTATAGTCGACGTGACAGTCGGAATTTCAATGTCATTCGAACATCAGTTGCCAGTACATTCGGGAAGGTGTTCTTTCTGATACATTATCCATGGTAAAGGTTTTGAGGCTGAATGAGATCGTCCACTTGTTGGAAGAATCACTCTACTGGTGGACTCTCTTTAGATTTCATTCTGATATTCACAGTTGTGTGGCTCATCTAAGAATGTTATGATTGCAAAAGACACTTGGCTTGGGAAGTCATTTCCTGCGGAACGTTCGTTGCACGGCATGTGACATTACAGAATCATGCACGAAAACACTATTTTGCACGACTGACATGTATCTACATCCTTGGCAGTGTTGTAGCAGCCGTTTCTTTGGTAACACGTCCCGCGCAGTGGATATACACATTTCCCATAGTTTCTTCTAACCTCAGGTCTTCGTGGCTGGTAGCCTTGTTCTTCAGTCGTTGCACCTTTGAGTCCTGCTGGGCGAAGTTGCGTGTTATGCAATAAAAATACACGAACGATCACAGTTGATTGAACGATTCGTCAGGGCTGACTCCGAGGGTTATGAAAGAAGGTGCAGTGGGTGTAAGTACGTCCTATCACCAGCCAGTGGCGCCGACCTAACAGGTGGGCCGAACCGTTTGAAGGACATTTTAGTTAGCCTATATCAAACCATATGCATGATCCGAATGGTTAGTTGCTGCGTTTCGGACGGCCATCCGTCGGGAGCTGAAGTGGTCCCAAGGCCTTAATTATTAAGGTTTAACAAGCCTCCTGAAGCAGTTCTCTCCTCATCCTTTCCAAAATGACGGAAAAAGGTCGCTATCAGAACTGAAAACTGCTTCATACGACTTGAGAAACTGAAGAGTTACTTCGTGATTGACGTTTCTTCACAGCTACTCTCGTTTTCATAAATGGGGTCCGAACTCTGTGTGACAACCGCAGAGGCCTCAGTCGTATCTGATAAATACAGATCACTCACAGGTTTTACATTTTGTCTCAGTAAGCTCATGGAGAGTTAGATGTGTGAAGAGCAGGCAGGTTTCCAATCCGATCGAGGATGCATTGATCACATTTTCAGCCTGTGGATAGTTTTGGAGTGTCATCGCTGTTACAGGTAACCGACGGTCATGGCGTTTTATTCTTAACAGTTGTTCGGCTGCCAGTGATGTTTTGTGACACTGTCTGTTTCGCTGAGGAGTTCCAGGGAGATTCGTGAATCTCAACGTCGCTGTTTGCTCACCTTACAGGTAGAATGAGCGTTTACGGACAATTGTCCCTTGTGTTCATCACCGGGTGTCCAATCTCCGTTCCTGTTCTGCTTTGTTATGGACGACATTCTGAAGAGTTTGCTTGAAGGATTAACTAAGCTTGTTGTTGGGTTTATTACTTGCTTTAGGTTGACCAACGTGGAGCATATGGATGCCTGTCTTACTTAGCTTTTTTGCTGAGGACACGCAGACCACGCCAAACAAGGTGACTGACTAGGGTCGTTTGCGTGACGTAATTTGTTCGTCTTCGAAGTACAGTGTGTTGCCTCAAGGTCGGGACACTTTCGCTGACATGTTCTTTATTGTGGGCAATCCGTTTGAAACTGTAGACACTTTCACGCACTTGGGTAACATTATGTCGTCAGCTCGCAATCTTGCTGCTGAGATGTCAACAAGGGTTGCAAAGAAACGTGCTACTTTCTCCAACTTGCGTCATATATACTGTCGAAGTGATATCTCGTTATTGTTGTTAAAAGGTCGGGTATGTGATATTTTTATGTCTCGTGTTTTCCTCCATAGCCCCAAAACATGGCCTCTCTGTGTCGAGCTGAAACAACTTACTAGGAGTCTGCGTGCATACAGTGAGGCTTACTTAGCCGATAGAACCAACGAGATGGAAGTGACATTTTTGTCAGGTAGTAGCCGGGTGATGTCTTTTCCTGATTCACAGTTACACTGGTCGTCAACAGGGTGGTATTGAGAGTAGACTTGAAGAAAATGATTTTTGAATTTACTGCTTGCGGCGGCGACCTGATAAATTGGCTGAACATTGAGGATCACTTCAGTTGGTTTGAGCTTTGGACCATAGAGATTGTATGGTAAGTTTCAACGTTTCCGACGCTTCTCCGTCAGAGGCCAAAGTTGTTTAGGAGCTGTTGTAAACCCTTCTAATCGGTACGCTGGTTCGTCCTAGCTATTGTAATTCGTTTGGCAAAATTCGGATTCTCGTCCCCGTAATATTTGCGTCAAAAATCTCAGTCCCGAATAATATCGCGATTGTCCCGTATTCGCCCCCAAGGCAAGCCAAAAAGACACGTTCAAATATAGGGCTATGTTCCGCCCAAAAACGTGTGTGACCAAGG
>LUCH01001286.1:17510-111451 GCA_013368495.1 Paragonimus heterotremus | reverse complement strand
CGCGATTGTCCCGTATTCGCCCCCAAGGCAAGCCAAAAAGACACGTTCAAATATAGGGCTATGTTCCGCCCAAAAACGTGTGTGACCAAGGCGGCAAGTACGTAATGTTCACACATTCCCAAGAAATCAAAGAGAACAGTTACCGGAGAAAAAGAGTTAGGACCGCACATGTACATAGCGGTATAAAAAAAGTCTCAATTGTTTTGATACAGTTCTGCTAGTTAGGATTGAGTCGAGTGGTTTCTTCTTCGTTCTCACGACGGCGGGGCCCTGGGATGGTCACAGAGTGGTCGTCCTAACAGGAACTTAATGTATTGCAACGTAGTGAAACTTTGGGTACAGATGCTCTTTGTTCAGCGACGATGGCAAGAGATTGTTATCTGGACTGACCAAACCTTGTCATTTCTTAATTGAAACTGAAGAGGTGTGTCGTGGCTGAGACTTTTAGCAGTCATTCCATTTGAAGATAGTGTAACAGACACAGACGTGTTCGCCTCGTATCTGTTGCGTAAAGAATACTCATTGATCTCCTAATGGTATGCAACACACTGATAGCTAGCCACCGATACCAGCATCGTTTTGAAAACGGCCTTCGTCCTTTATATGCATTCGAATCCGTCATCTTGTGATTCCGTTTCAATGCACTCCGCTAAGACGTTCCGAATGGCCATTCCCGGACACCGAATACCTGTGGCTTAAAGTTTAGTGGCTCGTTTGTTACGGCAGCTTCAGCGAGATGCTTCTTAGATGGTTTGCGTTAAACCGCGTATAGTTCACAGATGGTGGTGGATCAGTGAAGAACCTGATGTGCGTGGCAAGGTCATTTCAGATTTATCGACGTCTTCCTTTGAATACGAATGACAGATTTGAACGTTCAACTCAATATGTGTGTTCCAGCTAGCTGAATGTCATTCTGAGGCTTTTGGAACGAGAATCCCTGTGTGATGGAGAATTTATCTCAAGCATCAAGTTAGCTTGGCTATTTGCATGCAGTCAGGTGAAAGACGTATCGTTTATGACTGTTGTTTTAAGGCCCTTCCAGACTTAATACTACCCGGGTGACTACCTAGTGCGTGGTATTTGATGTGGACCTACTTGCAAATATTTATTACCTTACTCTTGAACATATTAATCAGAGTACTGTTGTCAGGAATTCAACGTCTTAAAAACATCCATCTTCGTCTAATTTTTTTCGTTTTTTGTGTTACTGTCTGTATTCTGTGTCAACGCATGGTAATATCGAGCATTTGACAAGTTGCAAAGTTTTTGTCGCGACGAAAACGAGCCAAAGTAGTCATAAGACGGAACCCTATGGAACATTGCTATCAACGCAATACAAGCAGGAGAATAGTCATTACTGTGTACCGTTAGGAGTCGATCTTCAAAGTAGTCAATGGACAATAAAAGTTTGTCAATTCTGTAATTTGTAAAGCTTTTCACAGTCGATCGAATGACCAACTTGGTCGAGTGTTTTAAAAAAATCCAAAAAGAGTGTTGACTGCTGGGGCGCAGTTCATATACACGTTAGAATTATATAATCATGAATTAAATCTTCAGCTTGTATACTCGGCCGTTTGCTTAACAGTTTGTGAGCTAATCTCGGGCAGGTTGTTTAAATGTGAACGACATGAAAATTAGCCCGGAGCGGCCGGCTTGTTAATGTACGTTGGTACCGATGTGCTGTTTAAGTTCAGTTAACCTGGTTTTATTTATCTTTCTTAGCTACACTTTGACTAATTCAAAGTGTCACGAAGAACGCAAGCAGCTTACCTGTGTCGCAACCCATCCAACAGAATTAATTGTAGCAACGGGGAACCGGATCGGGGAGATTTTTCTGTGGTACAACCTTGCTTCATCCACCGATGATGTTATGGATTGCCTGTCAGACATGGATGATGAAGTGCAGCCAGAACAAGACTCGTTCGAACGCATGCGACTAGCTGTTCAACTTGCACGGAGTTGTGGGAGACTGATCGATTATTATCCAGTCCATCCCTCACGAGTGAATCGGAATTTGGTACACTGGCACTCGTGCTCGGTTAGCACTTTATGCTTCACTCCATCAGGTTAAGTTTGCTTTTGTGTAATCTTCCTATGTTTCACCATCTTCTTCCCCACAGTGTTTCCAATCTTCGGGTATGCTGTCATTACATTCACAGCTTCAGAGTGACCCATGTTATAATGCTTGCGATTGTGCAGTATTTAATCTGTCTTGATGTTAAGTTGTTTATTAGAATTTGAGCAATACGTACTGAGTAGTTGATAATCTACAGAATGGTCGATGTTAACCCTATGGCCAATAGACGAGGAATAGGTGACGTGATGTAGAGTTAGACAAAAGTATGTATAAACATATTTCAGGGAGCGCATGTAACTGTCACACGAACTTCATTGTCTATCATTCTAGGCAAGAAATTCGGGAGCGCCATATTGACAAGTCTTGACGTCACAAACTTTCGTGGTTATAAACCTGATCCTACGAAAACGTTGTTTAGTTAAACCGAACTGGTGTGTACAGAGAACTACTAGGCAGAAGGGAATGAATCCTCACCGGAAACTGTTCAGTGACTTATATCTTTGAAAGATATCCGCACCAAATTTAGTACGAATGAATTCAAACAGTTTGGGCATGTTATTGATAAATGTTATTGATAAATTGATTGAGAATAACACAACGTTATGAACAAGTTGTAATACTTTACGTCTCAACCACCTCAGGTGTTCTTCCTCAGGAGTGATGTAATCGAAATCACATTCGATTGGCTTGGTGGAACGAGAAACCTAAGGTTGTCGATTGCGAATCATGCATCATCTTGATCAAACTCACAATAGCCATGCTACACAACACTAGGGTTGTGACAGGATATATGTACAGTTCTTTGGTGCCCCTCGGAATAAGCTCAAACCGCTAGACATAGACAAACTTTGTTTAACCAGTGTCAGTCAACTGCCAACCCGAGCTTGTCAGCAGACTAGCTTCTACTTCACTGGATGGCTTAGGTCAACACTAGACACGCCTGTACGGATGGCTTTATGCAGCTAGTTCGAACTGTACTAGTTTGATTTGTCGTGTTATGAGCCACGGGATTTTTCCACATTCTCGGATTTCTTGACGCGTCTCAGTTATTACTGGCCGACAACGAGTAGTGTGAAACGTAACTTTGCGGAAAGCTCACGAATGAATCATGAAAACATACAGATGAGACGGAATTAGCTGTCACGTTCGGACATTCTCGGGGGCTATACCATATTATCCGGCTGACGATTCCAAACGGCCCGGGGTTAGTGAAATAATGTGAGATATACATATGGAAATTGTAATGGCTTTTGTAAAATTAACCTGATCGTTTCCAACCTCAATTCAACTGGTCCTCTGCGCCAGGTGTTCTATCATTTTGGACCCAGTTGTGTGCCGTGATATGTGCTCGCAATCCTTCTTACACAGAAAGAGATCCGACATTTTTAGTGCCACAGGGCACCGAACTCAGACGTTCTTTCTTTTAATTTTTTTAAAGGTGATAGACACGCACTCGTAATAGTATTAATTTGTTCTGCAAGGTTTTGTATAGTAAGAGGATTTTCCGTCATCTGAATTGACCGATAGTTACTTCTGTCTCGCACGCTTACCTCCGATGAATCAGTTTGATTTTAGTCTAGTTTATGCTGTTGGTATCCGCTCTGATACACAGGCTGTCCGAAACATGTGAAGTAAACTGTCGCGAAGAGCAAATTAAATCCTGTACAAGCCGTTGATGTTCCAATCGGTTCTTCACTCTTCGTCGACTGTCTTGTCGTTGTAACGTCCACCGACAGTCAAGAGTAGTTGTATTTCTGCATATCGCGGCAGCCTTTGATCCTGTCAACAGTGCTTTCCTCTGGGATTGCTTTCTGAAGAATGGGGTCTTTGATACGTGCATGTCCATTATGAGTAGTGTTGAAGTATTCGACAAACTCTGGTTGCTCTTCTGCATCTCTCGCAGTGCGGTAAGGCTACCTTGTTTCTAGCATTTCATATTTGAAATAGACGATGTCCTTAACAAAAATGTGAATTATCTCACTGGTGATAGCATAGGACTTCCTCCAAAAAGCAGAATCGTGGATGTTGACTATGCCAATGATCTCATCTTGTTTTGCTACAATTTGCAGGTAGCTGGGGAAGCCCTGGACCTCTTGGCCGTTAAAGTACAACATTATGTACTTCATGCTGTCTAAATGCAAGTATCCCTACGAGACTGGTAAAGGCCTTTGTGTACACCCATCTATGATAGTGGCCGTGTAGGCTTAGTCAAAACTTCTGTTTATCCAATTAGTTGTATCGCTCCTGGCGACGTTTATCAAAAAGAGATCACTGCATATCGCTAAAGTTTGACTGGCATTTATTAACCGCAGGCACATCTAGGCGCCAGCTTCACATATCTCTCTGAATAGGTGTACAACTTGATTACGCTTGAGGTATTACTGTGCAGTTGTAAACTTGCTTGCTTCGCCTCACTGATATTTGCAGGCTGTTAGGCGTCTGCAGAACATTGACTGGGTGTGATGACATCGCCGCACGAATAGTGGCAATGTGTGTGGACATGTGTTGGGAATAGACGATGATTTTGTTTCACTTCATCAATCATATTGACCAGATCACGTTTTACGCATACCTATCCAGCGTCTACGGTATAGCGGCTTGTTCACGTGAGTGTGGCCGAACAAAATAACGATGGTGAGCTGTCCGTAATCTGGAATAGTAGTATGAAAAAGCTGGCTTCAAGTTTGACCTCTGTTAGTTTGATCCGGCCTCCCTGCTACGACCCAAAAGATGCTGATTGTTTGTATGCTTTTTTATCGTGACAGTCTTGGGCTGTTATTATTAGAACTTATTTTTCAAATAATTTTTTATACTATAAAAAACATTAATATAGGAATAAAACATTCACATTCGCGTGCAGTGTGAAACTGATAAGGTTTTCCTTTCTGTTATGGTTGTATTTTCTGTTATCATGAATTTGAGTCTTCTGCTGTGTTTGCCTTATATTTTTGAGTTAGCATCTCTCATCAGACTCGTTTATTACTGTTACTAATAATACGTAATACCAAATCTAAACTGGTTACGATCATCCTTGTGTAGTAAATCGTGTTGTGGTCATCTGTTCATGTTTCTTCCGTCAACTCGCTGTTTCAAGGACTTTTGATGTATATAATCTGATAGTTTTTAGTAAGCAGCTAACGCGATACAGTCAAACTATCAATACCGTGCAATCTGTGTGCTTTTTAAGTGGATTTTCTGTTTTTTGTTTTGAGTGGAAAGACTGACTGTTTTCATCCCTTCCGATAGGGAGCCATCTTTTGTCCGGCGGTCTCGAAGGCGTATTAGTGAAATGGGATATAACCGAATGTCTTGGGGGATCACAACAACGTCGATTTCTTCCTCATCTAGGATCCCCGATTGCTCAAGTAACAAGTCCTGGCGGTGCTTCTGAAGATACTGTCGTGGTAACTTTGGAACACAATGGTAAGTGTGATATCCGTGAGCTCAATTTGAGCTTTCTGCTGCAAAATTTCAAAATAGTTTGTTTACACGAGTATTTGGGTGTGGGATGGTTTCCGCGAAAATTCCGTCCTGCCTATACTTTTCTCTTTCCATAAGCATGGTTCTCTTTTATTGTATCTGGTCGCCACCATGCAGATTCAATGGATGGATTGGGTATTCTAGTTATTTCAGAATTCGTTTTCATTACACGATACGTTTCTAAAAGGCGGATTATCCTGGGAACATCACAGATGTGCAAAAATACTTCACAAAGTCCGGATGTATTCATTCATATAGAGGAGACAAGTTTGGTGTGTCACGATCTGTGCCCAAGTAGGTTGCGTTACTCATTTACAAAGGCATCAGTAGCCCGTTTGTATACCAACATGAGTGGTCAAAATTCGTGTCCGGATATCAGAGTCAAACACACATCTATGTGCATTCATCCATACCTAACCATATTCTAGACAATATCTGCCTACCTGATGATTTTCCACCTCCTATTGTGCACCTGTGAATTTTCGCGTGTATTACGACTCATGAGTATAGTTCCATCTCAAGTGAACTTGGAGGGGGTTAATTAAAACTAACATGATTGTAATGAGAACGGCAAGGTAGCGAACAAGACTCGTTTTCTGTGTTTGACCATCAGACTAATTACAGCACAATGGATATGAAAACAGTAACTGGAGTGAGTCAGAAAAACGGTCAATAAAGGTTACGGACGGCGTGTTTGTTATCAGTTACGTAATCACTGTTCCAAATCGTGGGCTTGATTGATCGTGGGCCAGGGGAAATTAAGTGACCGTACGAACTTCTTCTGAGCGCAGAGGTCAGGTACCCTATTCTAACGAACTTTCGTTCAACGAACCAAGGTCTTTATTATCTTATTCACAGTTCCCCGCACTGCTCGTATGCTCGCGTTTATGAGCCAGAATTTAGGTTTATAACGCAGCAAGGTTTTCATGCACTTCCGTTTAGTTTTGTCTGTTTAGCTGACGTTTTATGCTATGATTGTCAACCCTCATTTTTCGCTTGTCGGGCTGAATTTAGCCAGTGACGACTCGTTCGACCTCTCGCTTTGTCCATGCTCCACCCTCTTTGGGATTTGACCATATCCCACAACCGCGCTGAGATATTCCACTGAGTTGCAAAGTAATCCTGTCTCCCACTAGCTGCCACATCATAATGTGATTGGCGGTTTTTTTCACCCTGCTTGACCACTTTCAAACTCGTCTCTGCTAACTCAGAAAAACCATCCCTTGAAAGCATGGTCTGTTTACTAAACCCACGTTTATACAGCTCCGGCATGATGAGGATCGGTATTTTCCGTCCATAGTTCACTTTCTGGTCAGTCTTGTTTATGTAATTCTTGTTGGCTACTTTGGGTTGACCGCGAGTTTTGATTGTATCCGTTTTGGTCAGCGATTACTTGTTTGATTGAACTCCCCTCGTTTGTTTACTTTGCAGCCTTTTCTGTAACCGATCTCCCGTTATTAGCTGTGAGCTCCACTCGTGGTCAATGCCATTCGGACTGTATGTGCTGACGTTGTTACATACTGAGCGTCACACTTAGCCATTACTCCTCCGTTTAATGGAGATACCCAAGCAAAGAAGATATTCATTGTAATCATGTTCAGAACTTAGTGTGCTGGCCTATACTGCATTTACTACTGTCTTGACTCTTCTGATTTGCTCTTTCTTGTCAGTCACCGGTGGCCCGTTATTCACCTATCGGAAAAATAGTCGAAGACAATTTCTGGCGCTCAATTTTCTAGAGCAGCCATGAAAATCTCAGTTAAGCTAGGTTATGAAGAACTTCCCATGGGCACTCCATCAATCTTCCAGAACGTTTTCGCTGGAAAATCTTTACATTTAAGGTATATAAAAGTGTTAGCTGCTGATATTGACATTGAAATAGGTAACATGTGTCGTTTCACATTGATCTTACATATGTTTCAGCTGCCCTCATGTACGGATACGTCTGTGAATGGAGGGTTAACATCCACGCTGGCCATGTTTTTTGTGAAGATTTATATTCGAAGGATTTCCAGGAATTTATAAATTGTCTCTTAACGAATACTTATTTATTGAGTATTCCACCAGTTCTCACATCGTAACTCACCACTTTGTTAATCTTTGTTAGGGTGGGTTAAACGTTGACAAAGCTGGTCTCACTGGCACGTTGTCCGTATGAGGCCTTGGCAGTCTGTACATCTGAGGTGTTCAGAAACTTTTGTTGGGTCGATCATTCTTTTTTTGCAGAAGTTGTAATTCCTTCGATGTTCCTTGTTCGAACTCAGTGGGAGCATCGGATTTATAAAGGTCATTCAGGATAGGCAACATTTATCTAATCTAACTTGATTTATCAGGCAATTCTGCTCTTGGCCCTTTGTTCAGACAAAAACACTAAGACGTCATTCCTCCAACTATCCTCCAAAGGAGGTTTGAGGGTACATTTTTGTGTATAACAATATGCTGGTGTTCAAAATCAATCAATTTCTCTTTAAACCATTGTCACTCGAGGCTAGATTCAGTTTTGAGGGTTGGTCAACATGTAATCTAGATTGGGTTTGTGTTTCAATGCTTGCTGCAGTGGGACGAAGATTAGGAAAGGAACGATCGAACCGGAGTCCCAGTACTGTGGACCAACGCTGACAGGCCTCTTAATCGCGTCTGTCAGCAAGCGCCACTGGACAGCGATGACTGAAACACACACGGGCGATGCAATGGACTGATGTTGTCCATTCAAAGTGTGCACCCAGCCATGGGCGAACACGACCATACCCCAATGGTGCATAGCCAGCGTTCCCTGATTTGTCTCCGTTAGGTGATATGTTAATTTGTGTCCATATGAAACGCAGGGACCCGTGTACAGCGTTTCTCTTTCTGCTGTCTAACTCACTTTGTCAGGACGGTCCATTCAGATTACGTCTTGAGACACGTGAAAGTGTTATCGGGAAAATGCAAGATGCAAATGTAACAGGCAACGTTTAAGTCTCTATTCTTTGTCACAGTAACCACACATTGCACACACGCAGACGGAAGTGCCTACTGATGTTCAGTGTTGTCCAATAAAAACACGGTTGAACCAGTTGTCCCATCCAGTGAAATGACGAGGTAAAGGTATTTTCTTCGCTGAATGTTTCAGTGGTAGGTTTCCAACTTCAGCTTGTCGGTCTTTACTTTGAACCAGTTAACGAGGGTTCCTTTTGTGACCAATTGACATGCGAAACAAATGGTTCCATCTACGTTTGTCGTGCACTTAAATTATGTGAGCTGTTGCTTGCTTATTCACTTATTTAACCCTCATGTATTTACTCATGCTTGCATTACGTTGCAACTAATTACCTATCTTTCCGTTCTATTTTAGGATTCCATGTTTTGACGGGTGCACTGGAGCGAATCTATTCACATCAGGGCTTTGTTCAGTCGCCGAAAAGTTGGCGTTTTACCACGGGATTCAAATTTCCCACAAATTTGGTTTTGCTGCCCAGACGTCAATCACCAGAATCCACTTCTGGCTCGCCACTGTTACTGGCTAGTGGGACGATGGGATCGTTGCAACTGCTTACTGTACAGCAACAAGGATTGTTTGTGTCAAAAGTATGTGTTGTTTTCAGCTCTCAGTCTGACTCCCCGTAAATGATCATTTTTACATCTGGTTGTTTACTAAGGATAAGTACTCCGTCCCCTCTAGACGGGACGTCGGCTCAGTGTGATAGTGTACATCTGGCTAATCTGTTTGGCTAAACTGAACCAGGTGATGATCGTATCTACAGTTACTCAGGCCAATGGGTGTAGTTACGTTGAGCTACAGTGTCTTTATCGGTCACGTTAAGGGTTAGATGGATATACATTTTCAGTGAGAAAGCCTAAGGTTTTGGCTGAGCATCCTAATAGTCCTTGTGTCCACGTTTTGATGTCCAGACATTATCCCAGTCACGACCATGGGTACTCACGTTGGTGTGTACCAAGGAGCGAATGGTCAGAAATGCGCTTCCACTGACCCCTTCCTTACTGTCTTGTCCAGTTTCTCTCAATCTTTATTTTAGTTATTCTTCCACTGCCCTCATGTCAGACATTAGTAGTTATGGTTACACTATCCCAACAGGTCCATCCTCTTACCCCCCAATCTCCGATTTCCCTCTTCTTTTCTTTATGCTTAGGATTAAGCTTAAGAGCATTTCACGCTTTCGACATCTTCATGAATTCGTCAATAGCGGTATAATAATCACTGAAAGATGTCCATTTTGGATGAACGTTTAATTATTTGGCGGCCGTAGTACGAGCACGAACTGTTTGTGATCCACAGGTGATTGGTCGGATGTGTGCAATCGATAACGCTTCGGCGATTTTTGGTTTACCTTCTCCTGTGACTCGAATTAGCACATTGAAGACTTCAGGGACGGTCATTCTGTTTTGGATTTTAGGTAGGCGTTTGAATATTCGTGAGGGGATACAGTTACCTTGGTTTACTAACCGAATGAATGGTTTTTAAAGACATCTTTACAAACACAGTAATTTTACAAAATTTTATAATTCTGAAGTTGATATGAAGTGGATTTTTTAAAACACTCGATTCTATTCTTGTTCGTAACGTACTCCTTTAGACAAATCACAATCCAAACGCAGCTTTCTGCATGTTTCGGCTCGGCCTGCAAATATGAATCGAACTTCACTCACATTTATTCATAACTTTTGGAGCTCTTGCAGATTTTCCCACTGGCTTTCTCCGCAGTATAACACAGCTCAACTTACTAAGGCACATCGTTGGTGTATACTCTTGACCGAGATCTGAAAGTTGTACTCAGCCATCGTGGGCCTGTTAAACACCACTCCGTTAACCCCACACTTGTTCGTTGAATTTAAGAGTATGTCATCGCTTCTTCACCAACAGCTTACACGTGTTGCATGATGCCTTTCACTCGCCTACACACACACTTAAAGTTTCATTTGTTTGTTTATGTCCTGTCTCAAATTACTACTTAGATCGACGTCACGCGTCAAGCACTCATTCCTCGAGACAACGACTCAAAATTCCCTGTTGCATTTTCCGAAGTTTTACTGGTGTCTCAGTTCCGGACCGCAAACGGTTTTTCTTGGGTGGCAACCTATGAACGAATGTTGAAGTTGGAGAACAAACAAGTGGATGATGCCGCACGCCTTACTTGGTGGAAGTACCATGAACCTGACTCTACCGTGTTCGATCCCAAAAAAGTGTCCCGCGTGTAAGTCTAAAGTGCTATTGGGCGCTTTTCTCAATTTATGCACACTACTGACAAGTATGCAAGTAGCCCAACGAAAACCCTAAGCTGATGGTGCGCCAACTCTGTTCTCTTGGAGCAACGCATTTCGCCAGAAGACCGTTTTAGTGGCTGCTCATTTTGCCATTTTATTCGGAGCAGTCCTGAAACGGCCCATTTATCCAGTAGTTCGGTTCTTATGTCGAGTACGACTCACTGGCAATCTTACTGTTTTCCCATAATTTGTCGTTTATCATCCGTTCTGTTACCTCTATCACCTAGGCCTATCGTTTGTCGTCCATATCAACTAGTTTACCAGCTTTATCCATCTCATACGTCTATGTATCGATTCACTAAACACCGCATCACATGTCTTTTTTATCTGCACAATTGCTAGATACTTGCCAAACTGTTTTGGCTCGTCAATCTTCTAGACTGTATTTGACTCGACTACAGTGTTGCTGACACTCTTTGAGGATACCTTCTGTGTTCAACTCGGCTTTAATACTCGTGCCACGTTCGGGTCACCACTTTTTTTTATTTTGACATGTCTCTATCGCATTGCTCATGCTAAATGCAACGGACGTATTTCTTGGTAGCTCGGTGAACAGGTGAAGAGTATAGAGAAGAATAATTGACAAGTAACCTGATAACAAGGTTACATAATTGGTAACTTATAAGAACTGATAATTTCTGTTTCAACATAATATCTCTCATCAGGCGTAACCATCGGCTGAGTATTACGGCTGTTCAACAATGTATATTTTGAAAATCTCCGGATACCTTGTGGGTTCGTTAGGCTGTAAGAACTTACAGTCTGCTATGTTCAAGTCACACACTCTATGTGCCAGTTGCTCGTCTGCCTTATCATGTTTTAGTCATGCACACCACCAATAGTTGGATAAAACTACCAGGTTGTCCTGATCTCTGAATACTCTGAATGTTTCATTAAGTAAAGTCGGTAGGTGTTGCCTGTTAACGTATAGTCATTCTGGTTAGAAACACTCTCTGATGTGACAATGTGCCGTAGTTAATGCATGCGTGTGGTTCTTCTGACCTAGCATTTGTTAGTTTTCCTTTTTCCATATAATTCACAAATCGCTTCTACAAATGATTTTATAAGGTCGAATTGATGGCTCTCTCCTCACGTGTATTTGAGCTTGTGGACGTACGCAAAGAGCGGTAAGAAGTTGTGTGGTGGTTTTTTCAATGATTACCGAACCCCACAGGTATCCTTCTTCTAGCTGCTTCTGTTGCTATTTCGGATTGTCTGTATTTCATGCATTGTTTGTTCTTGTTGCAGGTTGGTTCCAGTAGCTGCATGCTGTCTTTCCTATCTCAATTGTCCCGTCTCTGACATGGGATTTGTGAATACGGATAATCTCTGTTTCTATTTGCTGCTAAAAGACCTTCGCATGTTGATTTTTGAAAATTGCACATGTGAGTTTAGATGGGAAACGTGTTTTTTTTTAGCCCTACACATTGTTTTGTGGAAACAGTAAGTCGGTGACAATGAAACCAGTGCTGATGTTGCTTCACTCTTGTTTTGCAGTGTTTGTTTACAATGCGTTGTAGCCGTAGGCTTATGGTATATATATATATATATATATATATATATATATATATATATATATATATATATAGTGAAACGACATCATCCCTAGCTATTTACGACCCATTCGCTATCCACTATTCGCCCTTGGTAAGCACTCCCATTGTTGAGAGCTGTCGACTGATTATACACCCTGTGAGATTGTTTTGGGTAAGGGATTTAGGCGTAATATAGACAATTTACTCTGATTTACTGACTATGGTAAATGTAGAGAGCAGTTTATAAAAATTCAACTCATTGCTTGACGTACTGTGAACTACCTGCATGATCTTGTTAGACTGGAAGCGCTGTCGGAAACGGTGCCCGCTCGAGGTGAACTGAACTCTTGTTATGGGGCTTTTCCTTCTTTTTGTTCACGTTTTTTAAATTTCTCTCCGATTATTTTCTACTCGTCATTTCTTCTGCTGGCCTGCGTACTTGGTTCATTAACTACCACATTGTAATGTAACGGAGCCCTACTAATCGGAAGGAACTCAATTCACCAAGAAGGCCACCTTCATGTTCTTGGTACGTTGTTAAAAGCGAATCAATGAAGGTTGATGGGAAAGTTAATTCATGGGTGCTGTTGATGCGCGATACTGTACAGTATCGTGTAATGTGAATGTCCCAGTTTTTGTGACAGGGAATGGACGTATGTGGGCGAAATATGTGTACTTGCTGATTGTAGTAGCACAAGAACATACTTTCGTAGCTACCCAACCGGGAGTCGTGGTTATTCGGTGGGGACAAGCCTCGGTATTCTATGTTTCGTGCTCCTAGGCCAAGTCATTTCCTGAGTAGCAGACAGCTTTTCTTGGCAGTTGCAGATTTTGTCACGATGGCTGTGAGAGACGAACGGTAGAGAGACAGATATTCCTCCGCAAACCATCTGCAATTAGTCTATACAAACAGTTATCCGCCTCGTTAAACCCTTGTCCATTATATTCATACGTATTTGTTTATTGATCACTTCTCGGACGTTTGGACAGCCACAGGTCTAATATCAGTGACATTTGATCGCATTCAAACCAACTTTCCGATCAGCATACTTCAGGAAGTAGCACCGAACTCATGTTCAGCAATTGCTCGAGTTGACGAAATACGTTTATCTTCTTTCGCACCTGACGCTTGAGGTTTGCTATCGCATTGGGCTACTGAATCGCCAAACGTTCAGCTATGCTTTCTTGTGAACAGGTTGCCCGATTATCTCAGTAAATAGGTACTCTAGTTGTCTTGTTGTCCACGTTCTTTAATTATTTATACATCTATCCGCTTATTTTCACCTCCCACAGTTCGAAGATCCGACGGTTTGCATTGGATAAAACGCATATGTTTGCAGTTATCGAATTGGGTACCAGAAACGGTTACTGTCAATAATGTACGGGCTACTGTTATTTCGACAAGGGATATTCATAATTCCAGTGAATCTAACAATCATCTGTTCCTATTGAATGTTGGCAAATTTTTGGTGCTGTTTAACTGGATCCAGTTGTTCGATGATGGTGAGAGTTCATTGCTTCTTGCATGTTTTGTTCTCGATATGTGATAAATATGATGTACGTATGTATTTCACATATCACTCGGAGGACTGTTACTCCGGACATTTTGGCCTATTTGAACGTACGGTTGAAGTCACATGAGCTGTTTTCTGCAGAAGCGTTTCGACCTCTATTAACGGCGCCGTTATATTCGTCGTTTCAGGCAAGCACGACTGAATTAAAGTGCGGTATCGATCACGACAAAGATGGCGAACATTGACACGGTTAAGACAGATTACCTTTTATTCAAGTCGCCATGATTTCCAACCCTTACAGTGGGGACGAGATGAGTTTGCAGTCTTCAATGCCTGAGATGAAAGCCTTACAACGACCTGGGTTTAATATTTTGAAGCTAACATAAATCTTTTGTTACCACTGACTTTCTATTATTTCTCTGCATCTTCGTGCTTGTTGATAGAAACACTGGTGGTCACAGGAATCCGACTTGCAAGCATTTCGGGATGCGTATGCAAGAGGTACATTTGGCTTCGTAAATGACTTATTTCTTAATGATTGCATATTCACAACGCACTTTTGTGTTGCTCGGCTAGCGCACGTGAGAAGTTTAGATTTGCCGCAAACATTTCTCGAAGAATGTAATCGTGATTAAACGAAGGATTGGCAAAAGCGAGTATGTCATACATTCAGTCGAAATTATCTACTGGGAAAACAGTCTATTCTCCGTTTCACATCTCAGAAGATGTTTTCTTCGTTGGCCTCCCATGTAATGTGCACTCCAGCTTTGGGTTGGCTGTCTGAATAAGTCGACGGAGATTATATAATCTTCTGTGTATTGTATACGGCAAAAACGTATTGCTAGCAGGAAACGTTTTTTGTGTTTAACTATATAAAAGCTTCCTCGATGGCTCTTGCGTTTTCCACATTTATAACACAACTGTTATTTCTACAAAAACTGTCATTCACGAAGAACGCACACGTCTTAGAGTATTCATGTTTGTTTAAATATAAGCCCGTGCTTGTCCATTTTTCATCGTCGTCTTTCTATAACGCCGTTTTTTTGTGAATATCTGAGGTGGCTAAACAGCACAAACTACTTTCTTCTAATCCTTCTGAGTAAACGACTGGTTGCACAAATCTGTTTTCACTCAATCAGTTTTGCACCTCCAGTATACCTTACTCAACAGATAAAATATATAAACCACATTGTTTTAAGAGTCATAAAAGATTGTCTGGACGATGTTTCCTGCTTGACTGCATTAAACAAGTTACTTCATAGTCTTGAACTGTATCAAACTTTGTGGTTCCAATTGCTTAAGAGCCATCAACTGATTTTCGTGCAAATAAATAGAGTCCGCCCGCATCGATACAATTGAAGTGGTCCCCTGGTGAGAATAACCCTCTTCACAAGGACCTCTTCAGTCTGGTCTCCCCCCGGGTTTCCTTTCGGCTTACTAGCTTTTGAGGAACCAGCCGCCCAACACCCAATAGAGCCTGTCTTCTATTTTCCCAATTCATTCTTCGGGACCCACTTAATCGATGTATACAGTAACCGTTTACAGTAGTTTTGATCATCACAGTGATGATTTACATTGTTTGAAAGACGGTGCTGGCACTCTGTCACTTTTGATTGCGGAATGGTTGACGTCACTTGTGAGAGTAATACCAAGAGGCGTGCCAGTGGTGGCACTTGTCGGCCAGTGCTAGTCATCCAGATAGGCTAGTGTGAAAGTGAAACTTCCGCCATCTAGAAGCAAAAAGTAGAAAGATTTCATTGTTATATTCTAAGCTAGGAAGAAAAGTATTGCAAATATTTGACAATAAAAGTTTCAACATAGAGGTGTATGATAGTGAATCCTGTATAAAATCGGAGAGACAAGCAAGAATTTATATCTGGGCTGAGAAGTCAAAATCCCTTCAGGATTGAGGGTACCAACAAGACTAGAGGAAAGAAAAGGTAGCACGCCACCATGACTGAAGTTTTTGGAAAGGAGAGTGGTTTGCTGAACGGCAGGCGCCGTTATTTGATATAAATAAAAACCGGAGTATATACATGCATAATCGAGTTCGTATGATTGTGTGTGTAATGCACTCGTCACCTCTTCGTCGGTTGTTCATCGCGAGAACCTTGATGACAACGCAATCCGTGGCGACCGGCGCATTCGTCGCAACGCCATATGGTCGCATCACCCCTACCACTCTTCCGAACGATTCACATGACCTCCGCACGGCTACCACTTATTGATTATCCGGAGTGCATTTCCGCAGGCATCCCCGTCTAGTACTGCGTCCTCCCATGATCTCAGGTCGGTTATACAATATTAAGGACTTACTTGGATAGGATCATAGTACTGCATATTTTAGCTTACCACACAGAAGCTGCTTCCAGATCCTTTCGGCAACCAACGAAACTGATTGAGCGTGGTCTTGGTTCTCTTCGTATCTGCTGGATGGAGTACCTCAATATTCGAAGTGTTAAATAATACAGTTACCTCTTGTGGTGAAAGTAAAAACAAGAATTATGCAGAAAGTTCTTTGTTCGATGTAATGAATGACAGGTAAGGTGGTTTCGCTGACTTAACATCAGGTACAGTGGTGAGAAGATTACAGGTGGTTTCAATGGTATTTTCTGTAGCTGGTTTAAGTGTACGAGCATTCTTGGGTCGATACAAAAATGCTACAGCTTATGGCTATCAAACTGAAGCGTTTTCTTCTCTTATTCATTGTGTAGGGATATCGTTTTCGATAAGTCATCGTAGCAATACACGTCCTACATACCAAGAGCATCACCACTCTCCATTTGAGTTTAGATTTAAAACGACCGATTTATAGTCTGGATATCAACATATCTGAAAACCTCTAAGTCTTATTAACACGACAAGTATGCTGAACCATCCTTATCTTTAGTTTGCCCACCTAGTTAACGTGTGTTATTAAAGGAGAATGAAACAACGTAAGTGTTTCCTGTGGCGTATTGTGATTTTATAGCGAAATTGGCTGATTACCTTTCCTCAAAGACACATCACACATTTAAACTATCTCTGTAATTTGACCGTTGTCGTTTTTGACATATTGGCGAGTAAAACTAATATAACATGCCCATGGTGTAACACGTTTCGATACTGCACAAGAAATTATTGCCTTGTGTTTACGACAATCACTACACATCATTTTGTCACGGAGTCTATTTTCTTTTAGTTCTGTCAATGAACATTTCATTTCAGTTAACTTCTCACGTGACATTTAACTTTTGTTGAATCTATGTACCTGATAAAGCTGAGTTAACATGTTGTAGTTGGTTGAAGCTATAAGCTTAAAAAAGGTCATATTCCACTGCTTTCTACATATGTTTCCACCCAAGCCACTGTTTAGTTTTTGTACTTTACTAGACGCTTGAATGCGTTGACCGTTACCGGTTTCATAATCAACCCTATGATCTCATCTACTTTCTCTTCTACAGATTGTCGAGAACCGGTTTGCACGCTCGACCTGTCTACCTGTTCTGCTCTCTCTGACTACACACCGACAACCATGCGGGTCGTAGGAAAGCCAACTGTTTTGCACAAAGTAGACGTAACTAGTACAGCCATTTATTTCATTGTGTGTTTGCGAGGATACGTGCGACCTAACAGAACAGAAAAAGATAAGCTATCTGGTTGCGCTTGTTTAATGCAAATACATCCTCGGGCCGACCAACGTTGGATGTCCATAGAGTTGATCGATGTGGAGCGTGACCTTTTGGTCACATGTGTGAGTGCGCATCCGGAACGCGCGTTAGTCGCGACCGGCTTCTCTGATGGTACCGGTAAGTGAGCATGCACAGCCGTTTTACACATCTGTACGTTGTGGATCGAAGATCTCCAGTAGTTTCGTTTACAAAATGAAAACTTTTCACCTCAGCTATACATGTTCACCTAGCTTCTAACGTCGAAAATAGGATAAAGATTGAACTAGTTCACAGTGCGGTCTTGTGTGCTCACAGGAAGTCTACTTATTCAGTAAGATCAAAGTTATCAGTTTTTAAGTCTGATTTCTGCTTGAATAGGTTTTAACCGCATTCTTTGGTTGATTGGATGACTTATTTCAGATTTACAGACTCGGTAGTTTGACCATTATGCTAAAATCCACATATCACTTGAATCTTGAATCATACTTTTAGGCATTGTGACTCTTGCCGCCGTTGTACCGATGGTAAGAAAATGTCAAATAATTTTCCTAAACAGAGGAAACGAGAAAATCACGCAGATCCCAGATGATAAGTCTGATGGTGAATCTAGTCTCATATTTGAAAGTGGAACATTATCGTTTCTGGATGCTTTTCAAATCAGTGACTTTGTTCCTCATTTGACCCCTTAGTTGGTAGAGAACACCATTTAACTTTGTCGCGCAAAGTGACCATGCTATTCTCAACCCAGCCAACTGGCTTGTGTTATCTCCCAGTCGTCGACACCACCGTTTGACAGTGCAAACTTTTCGTCAGCCTGTAGAATACTCGGCCTAACCGGCGTAGATTGCATTTAAATACACCAGGTCTTACTCACGAATTTTGAACTTTTTCTCATATGTACCGAAAAACTGTGACGTTGTTCATTATGAGTTCACTGGTGGAAACAGGTGGGTTAACGTGGCAGCTTATGCGCACTTTTCGTGTTTACCGACCTGATCTCTGACCCACGTATCAAGATGCACCGTGTGCGTACCTTTTACATGCATTTTTGGTTTGTTTTGTATGCAAAAAGGCATTGGAATATTCCGTGTAATCTCCTGCCTAACCAAAGAGGCGAAATGTAACTTTTGATTGTTTAGTCAGCTCACGGGTTTTTTGACTAATTCTAAACATCACAGCAAAAAAACACGTAGCAGAAGCGACGGCTTAAGGGGTCACGTAAACTGACGCGCTCAGAAACATGGGGTCTAGACATTCGTAAGTCAATATCGACTAAAAACAACTTGGTGACAACGATCTGTCGCAAAGCTTGATGTGATGTGCTGCTTGTGGGGGGATTCGACACGCAGGACCAGCTGTTTGTTCATTGCTAAGGTTATGTGGGTGTCCGCCCGTTGTTATATTGCTGCAATAAATCATCGTTGTCGTAACAATGAATGTGTGATTGACATCAATAGTTGACTGTTGCAGAATATGAGAGTTCTGTTTTTCATATTGGCTGAAACATGGCCAAGAAGTTCAGTAGTAGGGCTGCTAATCACTAGGAAGGATGCTAACTCATCTTGGTATCAATCGAGTAGACACGGAAAGTGGTATCATTGATTACGTGGGGTTACTGAGGTTTGATTGCTCTCTGTAGTGCATTGTACTCACAATAGCCTAACACAAAATGACCTCAAATTCTGGGTCCATTTGACAATCTTACTGCGTGTACTAACGCGGTGCTTTGACCTATGTGACACAACTTGTCGGGTGCCCTGACTATCCCTAAATGTCGTCCGATAAGTAGACGATTCACAAAGTAGCAACCGCAAAGGGCAGTTAAAACAAAAGTGGTCCGAAGTCTACGTACACTAGCAACAAATTACACGTGTGGTATTGAGTACAAATCTCACGTATGGACACTCCGTGTCAACCCGATGGCAGTTGCCTAGATCATTTGACCACGAACTTCTTATGGTGTAAGAGCTGAAAGGCTACTCATATTAACGTGGTACTGCCAAAATCCGGACAACAGAATTTCATGCAGTGGTCGAATCCTGTGTGGAAAACTCAGTCTTTGAAGCGGTTATTATTACACCCTCTGGAGATCTCTGTAAAAATGCAGCAACACAGTGGTTCGTACAACTTGTTTCACATTGCGACGAACAACGCTGAGAACAAACCTGAAAACGTTGACATCGAAGCTTAATTGTGACCAATTGGCGGATGTCCACAGAACAGCTAGTACACTTGACTACCGACGTTGTCAGACATGATAAAGGTGTGTAATCAGTGGCTTTCCTGTTGAGTTCATGTACTCTGCAATCTAATTTTTGTTTTGCATTGAATTGTTTCCCATCTTGTCTAGTTTTTCATCGTGCTCCGTTTGTAGTTACCTAGGTATTGGCCACCCTATGACTGATCATACCTTAAAGTGTATTGTATGTAAATTAACATCAACCTCATGTTTACTCAGCCGCACGCCAGATTTAGAGTATCACTTTGTATACAACCGTGCTCTGTTATCATTTCGTTCCACTTTACGGCTTCCTATTTGTGTCTATTGCCACCACCGTTTTGAAAGACTGTCTAGGTCAAAGATTTCAACTGTTTCTCTGGAAGGAATACACTTACTCAGGGAATCGCGACATGCAGAATGACCTAGACAGCTGTCTGCGAGTAGTACATGCATTAGCCTCAAGTTCCAATCAGCAAATCAGAATGCTACTGTCTGTATACAGAAGTCTGATCTCAAGTGACACGTAAAAACGGTAGAGATACTTAGTCTTACATGGACTCCATTTCGTGAATAGCACAATATACGTTAGGTTTAGCTTCAGATTTGTGTTAGTCTGGTTGTACTTATCGTACTTCTGACACAAGTACTCTTTACCTTTGGGTCCTGCCAACTCTTTCATGTGAAACGTACATTGACCTGATTGTAATAAACCCCACGTAAGTCCTTTTCCTTCGGTAAATGTGATTTAGACTTACGATTCCTTTCAGGAGGGCAGCCCGAAGTGTTTGAATCGTGCAGTAGTATAGCTTGCTCAAAACATTACCGGTATCTACACTAGGCAGTGATGCCTCGTAACTTTCACATACAAAGGTATTCATTGATATCTAAGTAGATATATAAGCCTGTTGCACATAGGTCGATCATTCTACCTTGCCTGTTGCATCGTAACGGAAGTAAGATTTAGTTGTGTCAGAGTATCTTACGTACCCGAAGTTCTAGTCGTACGTATTTGTGGAGGTGTGCGGCTTGATTTCAATACTAACCTATGTTCCTTAAACGATGACCTGAATTAGTCTGAATTGTTTACCCTGTCTCTGCTGCTGGCCGAATTAAGAAGAAAATTGTCGCTGTCATAGCAGGTGCATTCTGTGAGCAGCTAACTATTTTTTAGCTAGTTTGGCATCCGATACGATGGTCGTGCAAACGAGCAAAAGCTACATTTATCCAGGTCGTCAGTTATTATCCACACTAGCAGGAAAACGTACCGTGTACTGACATTGGTTGACCTCTTTTCCGTAAGCAACTATTTCTTACGTATAATTGTTTGGCAGCAGTAAAATAATTTTGTAGCTCAGTTTCCTGAACATTCGAAAGGCTTATCCGTATGTACAGCTTACGCGTAGACACATAACTTCGTTTATTAGGCAAGCGGTTTGATGTCCAAATTGTTTGTCTGTTAGTGTGCAAATATTTGTCAATGAATTAACTGCAGTTTGATCAGTCACGTGTCAGCCACCGGTGATGCTTTCAGACGAACTGTTTCATTTCGCCTCTTTTTTATATCTTCTCTTGCAATCGAATAGGCACCATTTAGTCCTACAGTCGTTAGGCTACGTGGTATGTACTAGGTATTTTGATTTTCAGCCTTTCCGTGGATATGTTTCAGCGATATACAGTGTCTTAAATATATGAAGTATTCTGCTGCCGTATGGCACACTGTGTCTTACGTGGGCTGCTATGACTTACTGACGAAAGTAGTCGAGGTAGCCAGGACTCGGACCTTCAACTGTCTGATTGTTTGTGAGTGTCCTTACCACGAAACTCGCATTACATTGCTACGTTGACCTACGAGTTCAAGTAAATTGTTTGTTCAAGTTTGTATGATATTGGTTGTATCATTAATGTATATTGTAGAAGTGACTGAATTCCATTACATTCCTTCAGACCTAGAGCGCACTGAATATACACGATTGAGACATGCACACTAAAACTGCATTTGCAATATATGTTTTCGTGGAATTACTGGCTTGTTGAGAAGAAATACAAGTTGAACGAATAGCCGAACTACGCTGGTTCCCCTGTATATGGTAGCAAAGCACAGTTACCCATTTGTTCTATTGTCCTAGGTACGTGTAACCATCGCGTTATTCGTTCAGTAACAGACAATTTAAGGTTACCACCTTTGCTCTATGAATTGGTAACGTCGTGTTGATTAGCATCCTGCACGTACAAAGGTTGGTTCGTCTGCTAAACACGCATGTTATCTTTGATACTCCGACTAATGGTTCTTATACTTTTTTAAAATTTCCAGTGGGCTTCATGGGTTATTTAGTATATGGATTATTACAAGTTAACATTTTGTTTACCAGTGCTTGGATTATGTTCAACGTATGCTCTATTTCCTACCTTTCCATACGGGATCTAGTTACATGGCTCGTCGTCAAACCAAGCGGTCATGGTTTTCCAGCGGCTTCCTTCGTTACTCCTGTTATTATCGTTGTTCTTTTCGTCCACCCTCCACAGTTGCTGTGTACAACGTCGTTAAAGACGAAACAGGGCATAAATTTAATCGATTGAAATCTCTACCCAGTCTGCCAGCACATCCACTTTGTGACCATCATAAACGCGCTCGTGGTGGTGTGAAATCACGCAGTGTGCCTCACAAGCCGACTACCCGGTTAGTTGCTTTGGAATTTTTGCACAGCCCCACGGGTGAATTGGAAGCTTTCCAAATGGTCGGTCTACTGAGCACGCTGGTCGGACGCGATCGTGGGAGGCGTGATTTGGTATTGTATAACACACTGGCTCAGACTCAAATAGAGGTAAGCTAATACTGGAAGCTGTATTAATTAAAACCCACTATGAAGTGAGTTGATTTTTGTCTCGGATAGCATTATTTGATTTTAGTTTTTATTACGTGCCGCCAGTTTTTTCTACTGAATACTCATTTTACTGGGTCCAGTTTGCAGTCTCACCGTGCACTGTAAATTTTAGTTGAGAGCTAATCTACGGAATCATTGTCGGCTTAAACAGATTTTTTTGCAACACAGAGGACTGCCGCGCAGCGTAATGAGTGGGTTGGATAATATCCCGCTGCTCCAACCAATACACATGCATGCAGTGTAACAAGGATTCATTTTCGTAAGTGCTTGATTGTTAGTCGACGGTGTTATCACTGAAATCTCCCCCGAGCCGGCTATGTTAAACTTTAACAGACACTACACTTCGTAATGAATATACGAATAGTTCCACTCAGTGATCGCCTACAACTGATTTACAGCCTTTAGTTTCAAGCTAACCACCACGTGTGTGACCGGAGTGGTTATGGAGCCCAAAAACAACATGTAACCCGATGACATACTAACACGGCTAATCACAGACAGATGACAAATCAGATATCAGCGAGGGGATTAGGAACAAAGGTGTCGATTGGTATATAGGAAGCTGGGGTTGCCTTGCTTATCATTGGACTAGAAAATACTTTCTTGTTTGAAAGATCGCATAATCTAGTTTAGCATATTTGCTAACAACCTATTCAAGCTTGTGTAAACTCATCTGGTTTGTATTGTATGGTTTCAACTTTCGTGCTCTTACTTTCTTACAATTGTTGTCAAAATCAACTTATGCCACTAAGCTGATGCTCTTCATTGAAACGTTTCGTGGTGTGTACCTTTTTGATACCTGTAGGCCGATATTTATTTAATCTGTCCCCGAATGCAGTCCTCGGTGCTAGTAGACACTTTAGATAACTCTCGGAAATTCTCTACCACCTTCAGTCTTTACGTATTCTCTCTGACTCGTTTTATGTCAACCTTACAATGAATGACAGATTTACAACTCTGTGTTCGTTAGACTAATGATGCGCAACTGGATATAGATGTCAATATTGTGCTGACCAATTTAGGGGACTTTTTCCGTTCTAAATGCTATCTCTGTTATTTAACTGTTATCATTATTTTTTGGTAGTTTTCATCTGTACATTTACGACATGCTGTCTGTTTCACAAGAACTGACCATCATGTGTGTTTAACACAAAGCCTTTTAGTGGAGTGGGCGTGGCGGTGCTCCTCATAGAACAAATAGTGAGAAAGAGAGGTTAACATTTTCAGATTGTAATGATATGCTCACACAAACGCCACTCACCACTACTCTGTCACATCCGATGGCATCTTTTACTCGGAATGTTCAGGATCCTTGAGTCCTCAATTGATGAGCTGCTATTAATCGACAGCGATAGACCTCAAACTCAGTTACTCTTTGCCAAATCATCGCCTTACTGCCGCTCTGCCTTGAGTGCTGCAATCGTCACTCTACAAGTCATGCAGCAGGCTGCGCATGAAGCGTATGTCTAATCCTGCGAGAAGGCTGATGCGAGATCTAACAAAGTGTTGGGAGTAGGTCGGTTTTCACATTTGTAACAACGCACACGGACGTACAGTACGTCCATCGTTTTCTCGAAACTCTCATTTCTTTCTATCGCCACAGCTAACGCAGGCTGACAAAAAACATTCCGAACTTTCAACTACCACTGCCGATCAAGTCACTCACATCTCAGCTAAAACTCATGAGGCAATCCAAGTAGACTAGTTTACTCATCAGTTCTAACAGGCCCTCATCAACAATGCGTGCGGACATAGGCTCTTGAAAATTTTGAGCCAGTATCCCACACTTTTTAGGACCAAAGTACATTCCACACTGATGAGGCGATATCTCAAACCTGTTAAAATTGTCCTGCGCTGCTTGCGGACCACCACGGATTGGACCGACGTCATCAACAAAATCTACTTCACGAAGTTTGTCAACTGGGGAAAGCTGAATATCATTTAAATATTTGTCTTCGGTCACCGCTCTTAGGATGCTATTTATGGCAAAGTTAAAGGAAATACATGACAATAGGCAACTTTGCCAAACACTTCCATCCGATCCAGCCACACCTCCTGAAGTTATCAAAACATATATATATATATACATATAAATATTATGTGTATTATATACATAGTATACATATAATATTTAACATGTAAAGGTCTACAAGAAGTGACAAACGTGTCACAATATGGGGAGAAAAAAAGTAATGCGTAAGTTTAAGAAAAGGATATAAAATGTGGGGCGATAAAAGAAGAAATATTGTAAATCCTCGACAGAATACACCGGTTCGTCCACAGTAAAGAAATGTGTTTGACAGAAATACTGGCTTCGGCCTTGACCGACGACTGTGTTGGTCATCCCATAACATGTTCCAGGGTTGTTGCTCGGTCCGTGCATATGTCCTGCCTGGTGCACTTGTTTGACCTTTCGGTGAGCGTCGTGATGCGCGTTCCAGCTGAGATCATTTTGTCTCGAGCCGTTCGTGACATTAAGCGTTCAAGTCACTAGCCAGTCTAGAAGGTTAGTGAACCGGTGATAAACGTCCTCTTTGACTGCATCTTGACTACTGCGATTCGAGGTTCGTGTCCGTCAGACAAAAATACCGTCCTGGTCCTTGACGCACTATTAGTCTAGCTATGACCTCTGTCGCGAGCGACAAGGTAAATCTCTGGTGTTTGCGTGAAAATGGGATTGGGCGGTCACTAAATATAGAGTTATTTTACAAAAGAGGGATGGGAGACGAATTGGTTCGTTGCGCCAAAGTGCGATATTGGAACAAAGCTGGCTACCGATACCTCGGCCAAAATGTTATGACAGAAAGACAAAACAAAAGTCATAATTAATTTACGATTATAAGTTCCTAATTTTGAGGGCAAAATACCCTTAGGTTGCCCAGACCAAAGAAGGGGGTTGGCCTGAGGGTTCCCACCAGGAGCTTTTGATTCAAAAGAAACCCAACCCACAAGACGTTTGAGCGGAGTACGGAGTTCGCAATCCATTGGGAGCCGGTGACCTGTAGTAGTTTGGTTTGTACGCCTTTCGGGTAGAGTCCATCCATCCAGGATGCCAAGTGCACCCTACAGATGTTTGCGATAGGAACAAAGAGCAGTTAGAGGATACACCAACGAAAGCGAATCTGATGTAGTAGATCTGTCCAGCCGGGGAATCCAGTTTCAAATTTGAAAATGGAAGTTAAACAAACCTTCCGCGGTACGGTGCACCAGCAAAGCTGGAGAAAGGAAAGGATAATTGATCGAATTTTTGGAAAGCAGCAGTGGTACGATGAGAGCCGTTGATTAATACAAACGAAGACAAAGACATGCGCCTGTATAATGGGGTTATTCTACTTATGCCTAACGCACTCGACGTCATTGTTGGCTTGATGTGATGGCCAGCACATTCGCGCCCGCATTTATTGTCGTGCCACATCGTCACATCACCACGACCAATAACGCATAATGGAATGAAATATTAAAGGCTTTCAAAAGTAATGCTTCCATTACAGTTCTAATTGGAAATAGACTGATATAAAACTTCAGCTGTACCACGAAGGGGTATATTCTTAAAACGATAGTAAATACTTATGGAGTACACTATGTCTGCAGTCATCGGTACATGTGTTTTAGGTCTCTGCTAGTTCATAGGGGTTTCTTAGACGGTGTGGCGATAGCATCTTGCGAATGGGGTCCAATATTTCCACCGAAACCATCCGGCTCATGTCGTTGTGTCGCTTTCAACTCGGCTTTTAGAGTCACCTAGATGAAGAAGTTGGTCGTTCACCGATGTCGAGCGGATTGCGGCGAGATACTGATTGTGGAAGTGGCCCTTTGTGTCGTTGGTGTAGCACATGGCTGGATCATGATCTTTGAGAAAAGCCGTTGGCACGTAGACGTGATTCGGGATGGATATTGAGTGAATTAATGACGATAGTACGGACGCCATGTTACTAAGCATTTTTTGATTGTTAACTCGTCCAGCGGAAGGCGTGACCGGTGTCTGCTTCAAAGAGCTTACTTTCGTCTGCTAGCCTTGTCTTATTCAAAGCTGCCACATTATTGCTGAAACGATTCACTCTCATCGCGATTAGTGCAGTGCGGCGTTCTGGCCATCTCGTACTGCACCGATCCTGCGGCGTACGTGCATTCTGTCTCTCGAACGACAAGCTTCTGCACCCACGTCTATGTCTTAGTTTGGCTTGGGGAACTCCAAGTGAAATCTGACTCAACAGTCTGGTTCGCCTAACCCTGGGGCATTGGATTAGACATTGATGTGTAATTTTGGTTGATATTGTGCGCAGATGTATAAAAACTTACGACGGGCCGCTGAATAACCTTGCGAGGTTATTCATCGCATAGGTTAATACGCGATCACAGTCAACCTTTGGGCAAACGGAACGTTCTTTTGTTCGAAGATCCCTTTTCTGACTCCTGTCTTACCTACGCGGAGGACAACGTTACTTTAGCTATGATTATAGCCCCTCTGTATACTCACGAGGTCATGTCTCCGCCTAAATACTCCTACACAGAGAGTTGTGCGACATATAAACATGAACACAACTGCCTTCCGTCTGGCTGCTCTCCGTTGGTCTGTCGGGCATGGTTGAGCCTGGAGGGATTGAAGTCCCAATCAGCATAGCGTTCCTGATCAACTCGCTACATTAGCTTGATCACTACGTCAAAATGGCAGAAAAATTCGGAATGCACACGCACATTCCCTCGCAGCCGTAACTTGCAAAAAATCGTTCAATCCGGAATGTAAAATCAAAATTTCCGTACAACATTGATAGGTGTGGAATCTTTTTTTATCCACATTTTTGCTTGGCTTAAACACAACCGTTGCAAAACGCACATGTTATGCAGTAATTTCATTATAAACGAGTGTACCACAAGTGGAGTGCATTGTATATCGGTTTGACTTTTCATCTGTTCACATACCTCAATCCTACTGGAACCAGTATGTGGTTTCAACGCCGGTCTCCGGACCGTTGACCTGCCACAGTCGGATTTATGTGATGATTCACGACCAGTCTGCCTCAATAACTTACAATCGGTTTCTTCCTGGAAGAAGTTGGGTTGAAAGTGCAGCGTTACTAGTGGTATACACGATCACGGATTACTTACAAGTTGTCATATTATGAATTTCTAAATGCGTTCTTATCGGTTTAAAATAGTAATGTAATTGCGAGGACAAACCGACAACTAGCATCAACTAGCTGATGCCCCCTGTAAAGCTACGGATCTAAACAGCCTAATGCGCAATGAAGCATGGTGTACACTGTCTGAGCTGTCGACACATGGATGGTTTCTTGGAACAACCAGAAACGTAACCCTCACTTTTTTGGTGCGCTAGGTATAAGATATCACAGTCCTACCTTGAATGTCGCAAAACTATGTGATGTGACGTCGCGTTTCTCGTGATAACCGTCGTCCATGTGTTGTTGATTGTTGTTACTCGTCCTTCATTTGTACTTTCTCGTCTTTCTGTTCTATCCCCTAATCCATGACCGGGTCATTGTTGCAATGCCTAAGGCCAACTGGTTCATGTGTGATCAGATTTTACGAGCTGTTCCTCTAGAGAACCCAAATTCGTTGAGTTAGATGTTTTTAATTGCTGGATAAGATCCTTCATCCTACTCTCTTCAATAAAGGTCTACACTCACATTCTCCATATCGAGTTGTATTTCACAAAAGCGTACCTGTCAACAATAAAGTTACGGACTGAATTGAATGTGTGATTACTGCCAGAATGCGGTATCGCACTGATACTCGACACTTGAATATCATACAAGTGGTCGAGAATTTCAGCCCTGGTTATTGTAGCTGCTCTTGTCTGAAATTTGGTAGTCTGACAATACTGCCACATCGTGTTATAAAAACTGGAAGAGCTGTCTGGAACCCTTTTTTACACATTCGCTTTCATGTTCATCCCTTATCTATTTGCTTATAGGATTCCAAAGAAAGCGATCAACCAATCACTTCGACGAAAGGCAGTTTGCTGCACACCTGCATACCGACAACCGGTAAACCTCACTTTTCTCGCAAACGACCAGCTGACATTACGGACACCCATTTTGAGGACGCGCTTCGACAAGTTAGCCAGTATCCAATCCACTCAGCACCCGCTCCAGAGCAGCTGCTGCGGCAACTTTTGGACAAATCGACTTAGTCGAATGTCTTTCACGATATTTTCTATAAAATATTTGTCTCAGTCCTCTCGCATTCTCGTGCTGGTTAGCAAAAATTGTTCCTCATTCTTCCACTCGTAGTTGTTAATCATCTTCATAGATAGCAATACGTCGGTGACTAGTATCGATGCTTAACTGCCATATAGCTATGGAGAGAAGAAACGAGCAGTAACTAGGCTGCAGACCTTGACCTAACATCAACATTGAAGTAAATAAACGACCGAGTTGTATTCGAGAGTGAGGCGTCGTCAACAAGGCAGTTTTCTCGCGGCTTTTACTGGATTCCGTCATCAGCTGCATTTACTTCACAGACAACTCGGTCCAAACCGAAGGTAGTACTCTAACCATCGCCACTCATTAGTAAGAAAATGTTTTTCGGAAGGTAAAATGAAGTTTGTGATTTCAACGTGATCGAACAGCCTTTATTGCGAAATATTCAAGTGTACGGTTATGAACGCTTGGTTCCAGTAAAGTGGCAGACTACTGGTTCGACCAAGGAATCCAAGTAATCCAGACAAAGAAGATTGAGTTGTATTTCTTAGTTTTTGCACCTACAGATTGATCGGTCATCCGTTCAGTTTGCGTGATGTTGACGAGACCGAACCATAACTTCGTTCACGGCCGCTGGGATTAACTACTTGTAAAATGCCCTTCTTCATGCTGTTGTAATTGCTCATCCACATCTTGTTATAAAAGAGCGTGTAGCAACTGAGGAAAGTGGCAGTTTTCTCTCGAGACAACTGGGAGACGCAGGCATTACTCATGTGCACAGTGCTAAGTAGCTGAGGTGGCGGTCAATACATTTGTTGCGCAAGCAAGACTGTTGGAGTTCTATTCGCGGTCCAAGCTGAAATGTGCGCTGTCGATTATGAGTTTAACGATGCTTTTCGATGTGGTCTAGCGATGGTTTCGACCGGATATTTACTCAGATAGTCTTAATATTGGTTGAGTAAGCCCGTTGGGCCCCTGTTTTCCTACCGGAATCACATGCGTGTGTCATATGTAAGGGACCCCAGCTGGTGTAACAATAGACCTTAAGAAGATAACTGACGACCGCAGCCACTTTCAATTTTCAGTCGTAATATTTATGATTAGTTGTTAGATCTATTATATCTTGTCATCTAGTCTGCCAGTTGTGTTGTGACTTGTGTCACTACGTGTTTGACTCGTGTCCTTACAAGCATTCCACTTAAAAAGCTGTAGTTTGCTTGATGAGGTGAACACAGTGTAGAAAAGCCAACGTTTGTTGGAACTCATTATCACTGAAGGACAGATACTTAGGTGATGATTTTGTCAAACCAGATCGGAGTTTTTCAAATAAGCAAATTAGTAACTGTACAGTTTTTTAAAAATCAAAAAGAGCAGCAATTTAAGCGTCGCGAATCAAAAAAGCACATTAACGCTGACGTTTGTTTGACTGCATTCTGAAAGTGGGGGAATCCTCAGAATACTGAAGGAAACCGTCAGCGACGAGCGGATTTCAATTTTGCTGAGTGAATACTATTTGGTCGTGGACTGTGTAAACGTGACGTGGACTCTTTCAGTCCCGGCGTCCATAAATCACTGACGTTATGTGGATCAGCTGCTTGTGGTTCGATCAGAAGACCTCCGTCAAATAAAGACTGTCGTAATTCCAATGATAAACGCCGTCGGTACTCGTCAGGTTTATCCCGAGTGATGCGATGCAAAACGGCGGCTGAGTAAGCGGCTGCAAAGGAAGAAACTGTTTAGTAAACTAGTTTGATCTGTGGAAACTCGCGTGAGGCGGAAAGATAGAAAATCATATCTCTAGTTAATCAGTGCTGCATCATATACATCGTATCAGTGACACAAAAAGAGCTAGACGCAGATGTTCTACCAGTTTTATCAGTATATTTTCAACCAGTGGAAGTTAACCGTCTTTAAAACGGCTCGTTGATTACTACTAGGGATTGAAAACGTTTGCTTGAACGAGATAAAAAATCGAGCGAACCAAACAATCGTATTGAAACGTACCAATATACTCATTGTTTGACTGTATCATTTCTGTCAATCGAGGGCATGCACCCTCCTGTTCAATGGCTTTTGCACCGGCTCTCGATGCTGCAAGCTGACTTAGAAATGCGACTGATGCTCTTTGAACAGATTCCGACGGAGAATAAAGGAGCTATGTGAAGAGGAGGACAACAGACGTTAACTTGAAGAACGAGGCATCCAGCTAGCATATAGTTTGCAAAAGTCTAATCATCAGTCACATTCGATGAAGAAGTGCCAACTTTATTTATCTAAATACTCTCTTGAGTTTATAAATCGTTCAACACAATGTGTTTCCCAACATGGACAGGAATGCGCAAACAAATACCTTTCCCCCTATACAAACTTGTGAATTTGAGTCCACTTCGTCTGTTCACTGCCGGTGCGAAAAAAAGTGAAACTATAGTTAAGATATTTAATATCACTGGAACAACTCGGCAGAGATGACACTAATATGGCCGAGGTAGCTCGAACCCCTTCCAGCCAGCTTTAAGGTGACACAAATCAGTTTATACCACCCTTGGTGTCATTAATGGCTTTGTCAGGTAGAGGCAAGTGCACTTAGAAAGATTGCGAATAAATTACAAGCCAAATCGCTGAATACAGTTACTTAAAGTTATATCCAAGGTATGTTTATAAACTTTGTTGTAAGGATATCTGAGCTTGAGACAATACTGAGGAGCCCTCGGGCTGACGGAAAACGCATGTCATGCACTATTTGACAAATGTTGGAACATTAGGGTGCCTTTACGAAGCGATGGCCAATTTTTGGGCATCCTTGTCAATGCGTAAACAGATGCTATCGTTTTTTGATAAACAAAAATCGAACTTGAGTTTTCAGGAACGACAGATGTGAAACAAGAATGCATTATTAAACGAACAGGAATATTTCAGCGCTCACTTGTACAATGGTAGTTAATAACCCAGCCGTGTGAAGCAGTTCGTTGTGCACTTCCGAATCTTTAGTCATCAACTGTAACGCAGCCAGACACAATTCAAGCATTTCCTCAAGACGCACGCCTTCGATACAACCTAAATTGACCTCCTGGACGTTTCGTTCCGCGAGATCGTCCTCCAGTGAGTTCTGTTCTATTTTGGCCGTGTTGTTTGTTTGTTTGAGGATGCTCGCGAGCGATCTGGCAGCCCCGAGTGATCTGGATAGGCATGATAAGTGAGATAAACGATCAGCGTGTTAGGAATATACTCGCTTTTACGTATTTCTAAATATTTTTATACAAAGGTTTGTTGATTACAAAAGATTAGTTTATCATTGGTCGATTGTTTTGACTGTAAGTACACAATGAAGCTCTTTATGATGAGGCTGCTCCAAACCACTACTGGGAATATCCCCCTTCTCTGGTTGCTGATTTGTTTTCCTTTACGTTTCGTAACTGCATTGACAAGAAAGACGCGATACAGCGATGGTTGGAGTCAAACATTGTGAACAATACCACTATCTGTTTTCGGTCAAGTTAAATTGTGAACGATTTACGACCGTGTCAACTGAACAACATTTTGTTACAAGCTTATACACTGAACCGTTATGGCTTAACACTTTTGTTTGTAGAAAAGTGGCTACTCTCGAAAGACCTGCTTTACCTTGTGGTTTACCAGTAGTCTGCTTTCTTCGGGCAAGTGAATGAAGTGAAATGAACGTAAATCGATTGTTTTCATACTGTTGTGACCGCAAAAGACGCTTGGCCAAAGAATTTGTTTATTGAGCAAACTCCTGCATAGTTCACGTCAAAAAGCAAACCATAAACACGCACACTCATCTGCACGTCAGACATACACTCACATACATCGGATGGTAGTACGTTGTCATTCTCCTTGGTGAAACTTCTGCCATAGTGCGTATACACTATTCCGACAGTCTATTCTTGTCCATCGTCTTCCTGGCGTTCGGAGCTTGCTCTTTTGTTCCAAAATGCTGCCTGTGGGTAACATACTACTCATGAGTAGTATACTACTCACACCGAAACTGCCTGTCATATAACAATACTAATGACAAAAGCAATGTCGTTTTATTTCCAAAAGCTGTTATCAGATGCGTCTGCATCGACGTTGTTTTCAATTCGAGCGATTTGTTTGGTAATACAGTTTACCTCTGTTACCATATACCTTTCAGCATTCGTCATTATTTTGGTGGAACGGTCATTTTCGCGATATTGTTTTATGCCGAAGACGCTGCAACCAATCGGCCTAAGGCGTGGAAAGGTGAAGAGGGATAGCTCGGTAAAAGGAAATGAAGCTAGTAGTCAATGGGCCAACGACCGAAAGTACGGTTACTAACGTGATTTTGTGTCATAATGCGTGAATTAGCCTGTGCACCATCGCCAGTTAACCGTTTAGCTTGCGTCACGAACTCCGGTACAGCATGCTATTCGAATGACATTCGAACCATGATTGGTTATCAATAACCACACAATAAACGAACAGTGTTTCTACCACTCTGTGATGTGCAATAGAGAGTCCGTGGTTGCAATTTACAAAATTCTGCACATACACACCGTAGGTCGCGAGCAAATGCAACTGACATATTTATCACTGTACCATGTACGCCGCTACTGCAGTAATTTGAGAACGTCGTGTTGATGAAGTCATGTGCAGTGTCTTCGGTTCGTAGAACGCCCTCTACATGTAAAAAATATTTGTTCCCTGAGACAGCTTTTATAGATATACGTGTTGCCGGCTGTATGGTACTTAATATCAGCAATACAAATGGTCATGCATAACGTGTACTACTAACTTTAGCTCGATTCTTGATTCCTCATCCGTCGCCAGGTTTCGTATAAGTCCAACAGCAGACTTGATCAGAGGTAAAGCAGAGGAGTCGTCATTATTTTGTAACAGCTCGACTATCACGGGTAGAGTTTGGTTTGAACGAATCTGGAAAAAAATCAAACTGTTAAACGTATTTTTGTAAATCTGTTCTTCGATGTTAAGAATCGTTTGCCGTTTGTTTACGATGCATCAGCATACATAAACTGTTTTCGGATTGCACCTCAATACAGAAGGATGCACTCGGTTCGTTGATATCAGCATGCCTTTGGGTATTACTTAGCAAATTAGAATTATGTACAAGTGACGACGGTACCTGGGCGATATGAATGCATAAGTGGAGTAGGTAAAACTATGTAGGCTTTTTTATATAAAAGAAATTGTGCTTAACTATTAAAGCCAACGATTTTTACATCCAAACCAGCATACGGTTCGTGTCATCATACCATCCCCCTGGAATATAGAGAGGAGAGCGATGTCGGGCATTCCGATATTCGTCTAGTTACCAGCTCTCACCAACTTAAAGGATGGAAATTGAATGCCGTAAATCGATGCTCACACTACTTGCAACTGGGCGGACGAAACCCGAGGCTTCTCGCGATGGGCCATTCAGAAGTGTTGGTAAGTAGTGCGCAGTGGAAGACATTAGTGACTGCTGTACTGGCTCGTACGAAAGAGAGCTTCGGTAACTGTGATTGTGATGTTTTCTAGACAGAGGTTTGAAGATCAAATACTGTTCGGTTGGAATATAACAGATGCACTCCATTGAGTACATGATGGCACTTTGTGTCTCTAGAAAGTAACATCGTTAGGACGTGCCCAGTGCAATTTGCACCGTCACTAAAACGACGGCCCGATCAACCGTTTATCGATTACTTTACGTGACACGGAGCCTTTGGACACATATTTCTTTAGAGAACGCAAATACAAAAAGACTGAAACGAATGTACCCGTAATTACTGACCTCATAAATTGCTGCATCAACGTTTGAACTTCGATGTGTCACATGGCGCAAAGCCGAGCAAATCGGTTCGGTGATTTCTTGTCGTTGTGGGTTCAAATTGAGCAACTGACAAAGGCGAGTGACTCCACCTGGATGTGCAGGTGTATCGTGAACAGAAAAAGAACAATGAACTCGTTTTCTAGCGAAAAAACGTGGTCTGATAGCGTTCGTTTGGAATTTATAGAATGTACTGGACTGTTCGCATGCCACAGACAGTGAGCTGACTGCATTTGACCTCATAGTAGAAGACATTCCAAGTATGCACAGTAAAGTTGAAAAAAATACATAATCTGTTTTGCTGTCCCGGAAGCACACGTAAAAAGGTTTCGGACACTTACGCACATGAATCCAAGCTGAGTATAATGCAGGCACAAATACACAAATACAAATCTCATCATTCTTCTCGGCCAATAAAGGCAATAACTTTTAACTGGGAGAAACAGCAAGTCCAGGCTTAGAAATAAAGGGGCAGAATAATGGGAGTTAGTTTACAAAATACGCGTGCATTTTTTCAGTGGACTGTAAATTGACTACATCTTGCAAAGAAACAACCGAGTTTCAGGTTACAAGCAGACAACCCCATTTTATACTTGGTAATCTGATCACAAAGCAGCATTCGCGTCGCCGAATCCGAGGGCTAACTTCCTAACCTTAGAGCGATTGAAACCAATGACCACCACTAAATTGGTAGTCAGCTGTTTCGGTTTACCTGGGTCTCACCAGCACCATGTAAGCCGAAGAATCGAACGCACCACTTGTTAGTAATTGTCAGAATGGTGATCCAGGTCAGGGAGCTCGATCACTGAGGCTATGATTGCTGTGTCGAAAGCTTTAGGGGGAAAAATCGATTGGTGACGTTCCACTTGGTTATCCACCGATCATTGTTCGAACAGTCCGGTACACGTGCTGCACTTTCAGTGAACTCGTACAAAGTATACAATGCCATGTTCGCTCAAAAAGGTACGAAACATTTGGGACATGGTCGCATGAGAAAAATATAGAAGCAACTTCACAGCGATTTATCGTTTGTACCGAACCGAACGCACCACAGATTTGTTTCAATGCGACCTGTGTCGTTCGTTCTACTCCGGTACACATGTCCAATAGCTGCTTACTAGATGACGAGTGCAAAGTTGTCGGATGATCCTAGGTGTCTTACTTGGCCTGCTGATCGTTATGACGGCCGCCTCATGCACATTTAACATTTGGACCGGATGAACTGATCTGTTTGATTAGGTGGGCGTTTCAGCCTGATGGGCTGTTGGCTTATCGCAAGGAAATAACCTGAGCAGGGTGCAACCACCAATAAATTAATTTAGCGCATTTATCGTTGTCATATTGGGTTACCCATGTGTAATGCTAAATAAACCGTTCTCATTATGACTTATTTTAACCACCGAGCCCAGAAACCCTTCATGTGCTGCATTCTGGACGGGAATTGGAGGCATTGGTTTAACGAACTTTGTTCGAGAAGCTGTCAGGTGGCGCAACCACTACCACCCGTTTCTACTGAATTTGGTGCTCACCATGAACACTACACAGGGTACTGGGTCGTAATGGCCATGCTGTGCTTCAGCTCCGCTTTATTTACCAGGCACTGTAACGTTTTCTACACTATTTTCTATTTCATAATTCTGAGTATTATTCACACGTTTAACTCACCTCAACTTCTCATGTACAGCCAACATTTAAACCAACTTAATCGAACTAATCAATATTCAGTAAATACAACTCACTCACACTTCTCGGTTCGCGAGCCTTGCGTTCTCTCTGCGTCCGGTACCGCTGGTAAAAACAGATTTTTGGAGAATTGGGAGTTAACCGAATCAACCGGCTAGTGTGGCGAAATTTTCTCATTTATCTGCCATCGGAATTAATCTATCGGTCGTCCAACGAATCTCATCTCTGGCGCTGTCCTCCTATCTGGTAGTGGTCTGTTCAACCTAACGGACTTTGACTTATCAGTGAGTCGTTCGTATTTTACCGATATATCTCCTGTTTAATTTGTACGTCTATCTTTGGGCCTATCCATAACTGTTACGACAATTCTTTGATACTACCATATTTTGATTATTTTTATCATTTGACTGATTAGGCCACTACAGCACTACTCTTTCCGTCCACGATATCATCCAATCGCAATTTTCATAGAACGGAATTATGAACCTTTATCTCGATTGCTTTCTGCTAAATACCAGGAGACTGCTTTGAGTAGCATGACATGGTCACTTTCTGTTATCGACTTTCGTTTCATGTTAAGTGTTTAACTTCCCTCTCCAGTTCCTACCACCTGATTAGTCGTTTTAATGAAGTTTGTGTGTTCCCCCACCGAATGCATCGTTCATTCCCTATTTTTCTTGGTTTGTTACTGAAGAGCGTAGTACCTTTTGGAAGATTTTTTAAACATCTAGCTTGTTGCGGTGGCAGCGTCTGCAAATAATTCATTGATTTTATTGCTTCCCATCATTTCATAATGTGCAAACATCATTCGATAAAAATCCTGTCTGACACAACCTATCCCTCATATTTGGGTCTCCAGGTGTATTTCTACATCTTCCACTAGTTCTTGGTAAAAACATTTATTTACTCACAATCAACCTTACTGTTCCTCTGTTATTCTTTATTTATCTCGATTTCGACACGAAACATGCTTATTTCTGAATTAACCTCAGGACCAAATGAACAACCTATTCACCATTGATACAGACTTAACGTTCACTCGAGTTTCATGGTTATACTTATTTTGTGACTTAGGCTCACTTAGTTGGTTGTTGGCGTTTGCCAAAAAAAACTGATAATTCATCTCTCGGGGTGCATAAGACTTGACTCATAGTTTCATGTCACATGCGGTAAGTAATTCTCCAAACTAACCGTCTGTTGGTCAATCGTAGCTACCAGACCGACAACTCAGTAGCGCGACTAATGACAGTCGTTGATCGGTTAGAAGCTATGCGTGTGTACACATGTGAGTGCTTCCAAAACAAGCCTGCTCTAGACGCACATGTTCCAAATTTGAAGGTGCGACACCTTCCGGTTAAGCTAATCCGAGAATAATAAATGTCCATTTGCACATTGGGTGGAAATTCGATGAATAAAGTTTCTTCGGACGAGTGAAAGTAAACTGACTGAATACGTTTTTCTCCTGCGCCATTTTAGTCTCACCATCTTCACGACGAAGATGCGCTGATCTACTATGATAAAAATTGACCAGACGGACACGGAATTGTACTCCCTAAATAAAAGACGTAAGTAAACGCCGAGTACATCGGTAGGTGGTTGGAATACTACCTGATACCACAATGCTTCAACCGTATATGTACGGCTGTTTTAGATACGTTTAGCATCTCTACTGTCCTAACCATGGGTATGACAGGTTTTCACGTTCTGAATTTTCTGATCTTTTTCAGTCAATATGCTGCATTTGGTGAGCTTGTTTTGAGTTGGAGGAAGGAATGAGAGTCACGTGCAAGTTTGGTAGGACATGGTAGCTGTTTGAATGATATTCAGCAAATATCACGTGGGCTGTCGGCACTCAGAGGCAGCAACTGCGTCATTTATTTTTTCTGGGTGGATATGCAGTTAAAACGCGTGTATAAAAGTGCAGCAAGTCGATAGTATAGACGTATATGTGCATATTTACCTGATCAGTACTGATTGAGCGTTGAAAACGATTATTTTCTAGGCAATCATCACAACGGAAGCAGGTCAGCAAAAACACAGGCGTTAGAAGGTAACACTCGTATTTACCAAGTTCAAAATCATTCGCACTCAAAAGTGATAACCTACCAGTTTCGATAACTAAACCCTTGTTGGTAGAGTTTTTACACGTCAAATTGCATAGACACCCGGCGGCACAGATAGAGACGTTTTCATCAGTGCTGGCTAACAAGTCTATCAGGCTGATAACCAGATTTTTCGTGGTGGTCAAATGAAACGCGTGATCACTGAGGTTTCGCAAACTCCACAGTGTTTCCAGTTGGAGAATTTCATTGGTAGATTGAAGTAGAGGTGATAATGCCTGAATCGAAAGGTAAATAAAATCAGACTGTTGTTAAAATAAGCGCTCTCCTGCTGAGAGTAAGGATCAAGTGCAGTTCAATCACAAGGACTGGTAAACTGTTGTCACTACACCAACTATTTGATGCTTTTTTTAGAGCATATCGATTTGTTTATGAGTTGGTTCGGATCGATATTGATCAATGTGACTTTATTGTTATGATGAGGTGCCGATGGTAAAAGGACGCCTGTACGCGCAGTGAACTTTTCTGGAGTTCCATGTTATAATCGCCTTTTAATGTTAATCGATCGCTTGAAGCAACACGAAAGCCTTACACGACCTGGGTCAGATTAAAAACAGCTATCAGATGGTCAGTGAAAGACTTGGATTCAAGTGATGAAGACTCAGATCCGTGAGACGAACCTAGCTATCTGCCTTATGGTGAAACGGTGATCCTGACTTTCGGGTAAACAAGTTGTCTTAGATGGCGGTGCACCGAAGTCAATGGTGATTTTACCGTTGAAATTCATGTTCCTATAGATTGCGCTACATGCTTTGTTTTTTTCACTGTTCGATTGTATAATATTAAACTACAGAATACATATAATACTGCATAAAAGTCAGCCAATTCAGACAGCTGTATAAGATAGGCAATTCATGAGACCGGACTTGATTACAGTACAGATGAGTAATCGGTAATCCAGGTTAGTATCACAGTATTTTATGTCGGCTAAGCGTCTTGTTTGACTGTTTAAAGGCATTATCTGGTCATTGCCCGACCGTTTGATTGTCTTGTTTGATCGCTTAGTATCCACATGTCTCAGCGGATAGTGGCAAATTTAGACAAGGTTAGTGCTTACTCGAGAATGCATTACAAATAAAGGGATTCGAGATGAAAAACCACTTGAAGACCATCTGTTCTCGTAAGCAATACCTAATGCCAAATTACTGGTACTGAGTGCCACATATTGATTTAAACCGTATCAAATTGCTTGAGGGAACACAATTTTTGACATTTTGAATGACAAAAAAACGACGGCAGCAGTTGGCATTGTTTGGCCCGTACGCATCAGCTGTGACTTGGTTATTGATGCATTTGTCCATCCACCACGCACTCATACAAGTACGCCTAGCCTCTCAGGTAATGTTGGCCATATATATGGGAGCCGAGCAAGAGACAGAAGGTTCGCCTCCTCCACTTTATAAAATGTAACGGATTTGCAAACAGTGTGATTGCCAATAAACTAGGGAGTGACGGATATTTCACAGGATTTACTCGAGAAGTTACTCCCTGAAAGTTAAACGCACTTATATGAAAGTTTGGCTAGTGTAAATTGCGAATAATGCGCGTGTCACTTATGACCCGCGCCGGCTAAATGATGCCAATTGTTCCTGTCCAGTTTTTCGTTCAATAGTGTAAACAGTTGTACATATCTCCGAACAGTATGATACGATTGCAACACGGTTTAACTCACGTAAAATTGTCTACCAGCTATCTGGTACTGGGCCGTGCTGAGTAGTCTATCTTACTTAACAAGATGAGTGAACTTCGTGTGGTCTGCTATCGCGGATACCTTCCTTTGTAACGTTCTTGGGTAAAGAATAACGTTTTGAGCTGTATAAATTTCAACCTATTCTTGTGTTATCATTTTCGGCGTGTAGTACAGCCAACAGTTGCGATCTGTGTCGGAACTATCTGCTCAGATGCATCCATGGACCTTAAACGGTCGGTCAGAAAATGCTTCTACACAACCAGACACATCGTTCAAACGACAAAGTGTTGTGATAGAGGAACACTCAAGGGCTGTAGCAGCTTCGTATTCTAATGGCTTCAAGACTGGCTCGCCAGACATCTCCAACACTGGTGCATAACCTTACCCGACTGTCAATTGAGCTCTCATCTACGAGTATACTGAAAATGGTTTCAGTGGTTTTCGATCAGATGTTGCTGAAACATTACAGTCGAGTGTAATTCGTCATTGCTGAGTCCTATCCATCCTAGATCCTTTCTGGTTAGAACAGAAAGTGATATTTACTAAGCAAATTAAGCAGGCTCAACAAAATCTTTGGGATTAACGGCCACAGCTCATTCTATACATCAATCAGCTGTAAACATAGACGTGAGGAAATGGCAACTTTTGACGGTTGGAACGGAGTGAAAACTTGTGTGTGAGAAGCACGCGAAGAATGCGCGCGCTAGGACACGACTATCAACCGAATAGTCGCCAGTTCTAACAGTCATTCACATGTGGATGGCATGGATTTAAGGAAGGGGTGGCCCAGCGTTGACAATCTCTAACGAGAGAGATAATTGGGTACAGAACTCTTTTTGAAATGAGCTAAGTGAAAAATTTAGCCGAATAAGCGCCAACTTTTTGATCGGATTATTAAAATTCGCATGGATTCGCTGTCACCCTGCTGAACTCGGTACCTCCCCCAAAACGACAGCTGACTGCACTGTTATCCCTAGACTTTACGGCCTGCCTAAGATTCACAAAAGTGGGATACCCTTACGACCGATCTTAGACATGAGTAATTCCCCATATCATGCAACTGCGAAATGGCTAGCTGGGATGTTAGAGCCCGTAAGGAGACAGATAGCGGTCCACAGTTTGAGCGATTCTTTCGAATTCGTTGAAACTTTGAAGAAGTTAAACGTGTCAGGAAAATGAATATTCTCACTTGATGTAACATCCTTATTCACTAATATCCCGCTCGGGGAGACAATTGAGTTTCTAGGCGATTATCTTGAGAACAACTCCATAAACGTGGGATTGCCGATAGAAGAATTGAAAAGGTTATTATACCGTTGTACTTATAATGTTCAGTTCCAATTCTCCGGTAGACTATATCGGCAAAAGGACGGGGTAGCAATGGGGTCACCATTAGGACCATTATTAGCCGATATTTTTATGGCAAAGGTTGAAAGTGGTGTGCTAGCGACCACAATTGACTCATTCACTCTGTACAAACGATATGTAGATGATATTATTTGCGTAACTGATGAAACAATAAGCCCCGAAGAAATACTAAACCAGTTCAACTCAGCCCATAGGAACATCCATTTCACCATGGAGCATGAATCACCTGAAGGTATTTCGTTCTTAGACGTCTTCCTATCCCGTCGCTCAGATGGGACGATACAAAGAAAGGTACACCGTAAGTTAACGTGGACCGGGCAATATACAAACTTTTATAGTTTTGTACCATTAAGACAGAAAATTAATCTTATCCGATGTATGGTCGATAGAGCTAAGAAAATATGCTCTAGTGACACTCTAGAAGAGGAAAGACAATTCATATTTAAAGTACTAGTTGAAAATGGCTATCCCGAACAATTTATTCACAGGCATATGTCAAATAGCACAAAGTTGGACAATCAGCACACTGTAGAGAAAAAGTCTGTTTATATTTCATTACCTTTTAAAGGCGATAATGCTTCAGATAATATAAGCAACAGACTTAGCGTAGCCCTAAGCAAAACTTATTTTGCAGCTAAACTGCGTGTTCAGTTTAATTCCACACCGATTTTGCGCCCTCAGTTGAAAGATACATTGCCTATTCATGCTGCCTCTTACTGTGTATACCATTACGTTTGTTCCTGTGGAACGAGCTACGTAGGCCGCACGACAAGGCGATTGTCTGAACGCATTCGGGAGCATCATCCGGTGTGGCTAACTCGGGGCTTGACCAAGTATTGCTCGTCTTCTATCGCTGCGCACCTAATGGAATCCAATCACTCGATCGATCCCAACGAATCATTCCGTCCTATCTATCGCGCTCATGGATTACAACCAAAACTGGTCAAAGAGCGCCTGTTGGCAGTCGCAGAAGCAATAGCCATCCGCTTGCTCTCCCCTCCACTATGCATTCAAAAGCGTTTCGTCAAAACACTTAATCTTCCATGGCCAGATGTCCACGTTCGGCAAGAACAGATTACGTAATCAAAACCACTATCGTTACAGCCATCGATCATTTGTACAATCGAAGTGAACTTTGTGAAACTGATAACAATCTGTTCGATTCATTACTGTATATTTTCTCACATGATTGACCCATATAAATGTGTTGTATTTAGCCTGATGATGAATCACCGAAAACAAGCTTGTTCGCTACACGTTCTTCTGATGACTGCTAGAAGTTGAAATGATGAAGACCTGGCTGATTTATGGATGTTCTAGCGAACTTGGTACGTTCATGCTAATTTAGCGACCGTGTCAAGGTTCAGCAGAGCTCATCTTTCTTAGGTACAACATAATTATGCGACCAGATTTCCAAACCACTATACACTAATACTGATAATGCGAAGAGTTGTTCTTTGAGCCGGTAAGTTGGTTGCGTCATCTTGACGGAAATACGTTGATCATTCGAGAGCCCAGTTGTTGGTAGACAAAGTTTAAACGAGAGCTTAACAATCGACCTCCATGATACGAATCCGGGGATGTCTTTGTACACTAGAACAGCATTTTCATGAGTTTTGTTAACAGGAAAGTTAGCAATCTGAATATCATACAGACAGTCTCCAGCGGATACGTCCAAAAAAGACGCAATTAGTCGCGATTGGATGCTCGTTTGAGGACGACAAATTACTCAAAACTTGCTGTGACCTTATGCTCACTTCGAACGAATGGCCTAAGGTGAACCATATCGGTCCAGACCAGCATGCCGCTACTAGTTAGCAAACTAAAAGCTACTGAATTCACAGATATCTACAGTAGATTGTGTCATATTTTGCATGTCCGCATATATAAGAGACATCAGCACGATCCCTTGAGATTCATACTCGAGCAATATTTTATACTTTCATTTACATCTGATTGCGGACAACCATTAGTCAAGTTTAGAGCCAGATGGTACACATGAACGAGCAAACCACACGTGGCTGAACCTTTCAGTATAGCTAATCGATCAACTAGTGGAGGGAACAAAAGTGCGGTCAATGGAAAAAATAGATGTACGCATATCAAAAACTGAAGGCAAGAGTGATGACAAAATAAAAAGAACTTCAAGATCGCAAATTAACTGTAGAGAAAACGCAGATGCTCACGTGTGCCAGAAAACGCGAGAAGTTGGTTGGTGTTTACTATCGTCACAGTTAAAAGTGCGTAAAAACAAACTGATTTTCATAAACCCTTATTAGACGCCTGATCCAGAGGCAAGTGAGTATGTTCAAATATTTGTTTGTTGTAGCCATACCACAAGTTTGCGTGACAAAATATTGAACCAGTTTAATATAAATAGCTATCGGTTGTCATGTGGTTTGAGATCGATGAGGATATGTTTGCAAGAAATCATTTTGAATCTCGTGAGAAGCGTGTCTTCACGTAGGTTATGGGTTAAGAAATGTACTCATTTTGCCTATGTGATAAGTATGGAAAGTAGACATCAAGTATCCCCCCGTGAGTGTTACATTACGACAGCAGGTTTGTTATTCTGATTGGGTCGCAAATTTAGTAGAAAATTCGTTCTGCATCAAAAGAAGCTCACACTCCAAGTTTTCCAACCTGGAAACAACATCTACCATTTGAATTACGAAGCCACGCCGGCAACTCGAGAATTTCACAGTTGAGCTGGTAGAGTGCTTGCCGCGTCTGTGCATGTTGTATCTGTGGCTGATTCGAATATAGCCGAAGCTGTGATTTTTCTAATAATTGGGTGTCCTCTAAATTATCGAACCTGCGAACTACTCACCAGTAATACAACGTGATCTGATAATCATATAATTCTGTTCACTTCAAATAAGCCCATTGCGATAATGGGAATAAAGATTTATAGGCTAAAGTATTTCTGACTGTTCATCTTCAGGAATTCACAGTTATATAAAAGGGTGGTAGTGTTGGATCGAGATGTCGATGGGACCTACTACGGAGAAACCAGGTCACTGGACAATCAGTTAACGATGGTTTGAATGGTCCATGACTTCACGCTGGACTGTTGGTTTAACCACGCAGGCTGACCATCAGTTAGGTCAATTTCAGGCCAGGGTTGGCGCAGTGCGTGGACTGACGGCTTCTAATTACATAGAACAGGATCAAACGGCTTGATTGCACCACCCTGTGGATGTATTACCAAAAGCATACATTCTTATGTGTGCCTTAGTTCTACGCGCCACTGTTTACATTTCCCTCCCCTCTAAAAAGTATGAATCATCGAAAGAGTGTGGATTGTAGAATGTCGAACAAACGTACACCGAACGATGAGGCCACGTGATCACTCAATTGTCTGACAGTACTTCTATTTTTAAGTAAGCAATTATCATGTTTAGTATAAATAAACGAACAGATTTTGCTGGGAAAGCAGTATGCAAAATATCGTCGAAAAAATGTTTATGTGGAACGGATCGAATGCAATCATCCACGCACTGATGTTGTCACCTCGTTTGGTGATGAACCGCTGGCAACCTAAATATCAATCCCGATGAACAATCACATCTCAATGGACGGTCGTTTTTGAGATTGCTATTGCATCAACATATGGCGGAGCACATTCCCAAGTGGTTATCAACGGCAATCTCAAAAAACGACCTACTGACTGTAACAAGCTCGAAAACCCCGGCTTCATCGACCGCCAAACACATCTTAGCAACCGGTCACCTAGTTGACCCTACCAAATCGTTCAAGATATTATCACATAATCGCAACCCGAAATTGTTGGCGATTAGCGAAGCAATGCTACTCAGACATGGGCCAGTTTTTGTGCACAGAAGACGCTGACGCAATCAATCTGCTTGCCGTGGAATTGATTGAACTATTAGCGTGTGAAATGTCAGAGCTATGTGGTTGGTTCGTTCAATTGTTGTTGCTATACGCAGTCTGTATAAAATTTCCTAGTTTTACGTTGGTGACTGATGAGAGTAAATCGAAATCTTAAAATCCTGCGGTGTACGTCTTCTTTCTGTTTTGACTAAGTTGGCTAAGGGAATTCAATGTTTTAGATTATTAATTTGTCAAGTACAGAACTGGTTTGCTCCGAGTAAACCCTCAACATTCCGTCTTGTTCTACGTGAATCAAGAGGTCTGCAACTGCTTGATAGACTGCGTATAACCGTGGATCTTAATAGATTTTAGTGACTTCCACAAGTCGAACACCAGACAGAGAAGAACGAATCAGCTCATGTAAATACGCATCATGCTAAGGTACGGTGAAGATGCATGTTAGGCGAATTAATTAACTGATCGTCACCTCATTTTGAAGGATAGACGTTGAGGTTAGGCTGCATAGAAGCAGCTGATCTGTATGCTGCGATGAGTAGGAAAGGTTTGTAAAGTATATGCCGATCAACATACATAAGCCAAGTGGCCTAGTAACGAAATCTGAACATAATTAATCATGAAATAAATGCATTGCACTTTGTTTTCTAATTAGTACATTGTTAGCACAATGATTCCTTGAATACCTAGGGTCGGCACTCTACGACCCGCGCACCCTGTTCTGAAGATCACCGCCTCCTGATCTCACAATTCGAAAGCGATCGCTGGCAGCAAGTATTTTAAACAAACAGGTGTGTCTCCGTGTGCTTATTGCGCTAATTTTGGAAATAATCCCGGTTTTTTCGCCTCTTTTTACTTCAGTGTTGGTAAAACTATCGGATGTGTTAAGCTTAGTGCGCAAAGATCTGCCCTATAGGAACACGAACTGATTTGTATTGTTAGCCACGGTTACATACAGGAATTTATCACCGGAGAGCTCTGATGACATGACGATATTGCCGTCTGTGGTATCATGTAGGGGAGACGGATACGACGGTCTTCAGAACATTTTATATTTCTGAGATAAGACTGGAAAGGAATGGGAACAAGATGTAGTGATTTGTATCGTAAACCCGCGGAGAATATGCTGAACCAACTAAAGAATGGGAGGATGTCCGATGGAAGTTGAATATTAAAACTTGGGATAAAACAATAAGACTTGGTCTCGAAGAATGATGTGCCCGAGCTTGCTGATCGCTCCGACGGGCTAATACAAAATTTCATTTTGTTTCGCCCGGAAACGTGTGTCACAAGACGAAAAGTACATTCGTAAATACATGATGCATGACTACGTGAATAATTTTGTAATCAAAAGGCTAAATGACAGTTGCCAAAAATAGTGGTTAAGGAGATCAAGTGAACAATGACCGTGATGGATTAGAAGTCAAGTAGGTAAGCAGATAATGTAGGTTATTCATTGATTGTTTCGGGAATTTTTGTCCATTCTGATTAGCTAAAATTGTTCTCTCCGGGAAGGAGGCGTTTTTGGATGGAACAATGGGGTTCCAAACATTTTGCGATTCCGTTTTTGTTCACGCTAATTTGCAGGCTTATTCCCTTAGAGGTTTTATAGAGTATTTGGTTAGAAAAACTGTGTTTTCTACAAATGAGCAACACTGGTGAATTTCTGGATGGATGATTTCTTTCGACCTCACCTAAACTGAATACTCGTGTGTCCAAACAGTTTGCATTGTTGATGAGTAGTCGGGGGTTGGCTAATTTTAGATTGAACATCAGGTTTGATTGCAGCATTGCATTAACTCAGAAACACAACAATACACGAGCCCATAAGAATAGTGCAATTTGGAGAAAGGTGAATCGTTCAGTGTAGGACGAAATAGGGCACGTAAGCATACACGATTAAGAGAGGGCGAATGTGTGTGAGAAAGAACGAAATCGATCAGTTGCCAACAGATCCTGATGAACCTTCGATTTATTGAGTCCACTCGAGTCTACACGTTGCTCAAGGCCTCGTATGACGGGACACCAAAATTCAGGCATTGTAGGTGGTGTGTTGAAAAAGTAACAAAATGACATATTTGTTTATATATACTACAACCGACTTGGTCTGTTGGTGGTGAAGTTCACGGCGACAATCATAATTTGAGGTTACTGGTATAATCTGTTACATATTCTTGCTTCACCGGTTACCATAACTTCGAAAACACCATCCTGAAAATCAAAAGCAATTTCCGGGGGTCTAAAACTTATCCGACCAGTGCATACTATGGGGATTCTCCATGAGACTGCGCTCGGCTGGTCGTGCGGGTCAGTCAATACGGTAAGACAACATGAACGTACAAGATAGCATCAATGAGCTAATTATTGATTACCAGCAGCAGCCCTGTCAGAGCAGCCGAGCAATACCTGGAGTGAAGGTGCTTGCAGTAAATTTTTATGATCCGATTCAACGACCGCGTGATGAGGGAGGACCAACTCACCCCATCTTGTTAGCCATCTTGTTGACCGCCTATTTACGGACTTGATCACCACCATCCTGGATTACAGTAATGCTCATAGCATCGTTGAATAGCGTACTCTAGAATTCAGAGACGCGAAATCTACCACCTCGTAACCTGGGCGAAGACGCCAATCGACAGTTCACCTTAAACATCCGAATCGGTCGCTACATATTTTGGTATGCGTCGGTCAGAAGACCAAGCTCAATGAAAGTTCACTGAGGAAACTAATGAGGTTATAAGTAGGTTTAAGCGCAAAAGAGTGATTGGATAGTGGGCAAAACCCATTAAATTCTAGGTGAACGTTAGTCAAGAAACTGTGTAAAAGTGCGACAAACCCGAGGTGAGAACAGTACATGGGAGCAGTTATATGTTTGAATCGCTTCAGCTGAAAGCTGTGAACTACCCCGCTCATTTATTTTATGTCCAACCATGAATAGGTAGAACTGTGTTGGGCACTTTATACAAATGTGGCGGAGTGTACAATGATTGAAACGACTGAAATTATGCAGGTCAAAAACTGTAGGAAGGTAAAATATTTAAAAATATGAGAAGGTTGTGGCAGTACAAAAGAAAATCACAAGCCTAGCTTGCTGCTGAACGAAATGGTTTCGATGGAAACACTGACTAGGAGTCCGCTCTAACATCACTGTTGTACGTACCAACTCTCTGCTTTGGTTAGTTTACCGACAATAAAGCCATGACAGAAGTGGGTAAAGTGATTCATGTTGAGCAAACTTATATTCCAAATGGAAGTTGCTTGAAAAGTGAAAGGCTCATTTCGAGGTTCCGCTTTAGTAAGTTCTATTTGATGGAATAATTTCGACAACTTTAAAACACAGTCATCATCATCATAACAGCCATGAGCCTGACCAAAAGGTACTGTCGCTCGGGCCGCCGCTCACCTCAACAGTGACGTGGAATATCCTAGAAGAAAAAGTTACTAAAAAGGTTAAGAATTAATAAAAGAAGACTAGGCGGAAGAACTAGGAATGGTATGGATACAGGTACGCCATTAACTGCGACACATCGCCACCTCGGATAGCGTCTCTAACCAGCGGTTTGGGTGATCACGAGGACCCCATCCAGGCAGGCGACACCTACCCACTTTGCTCAATGGAGCAGTCACTGTCTTCATATTTCGTGACCACGTTGTTGCTTGACCACCACACGGTTTTACCCAATTGTTGGTGGTCCCAGTATATAATGCCCGGTACGGTAAACGCTCAGCTGGCATACGGAGAACATGACCCAACCATCTCAAACTGTGCAACGTAATTAGTTGATCAATTGATCGCGCATCCCGAGCATTCCGGAATACGCGCCGGCGAACTGCCACATTGCTCACGCAATCAGTCCACTTAATATGGACCAATTGACGGAGACAACGATGGTCAAAAACAGCAAGTCTGTTGATATCTTCTTTGTGAACAGGCCACGTTTCCGAACCATAAAGCAAAATGGAGCGCACACATGCATTATAAACCTATCCTTTCAGTGACAACCGGACGTCGTTTCGACGCCACAGATGATGCAGTCTGGCAAAGGCAACTCGTGCCTTTGCTATTCTCGCTGATATCTCATCAACAACATTACAGGCTGACGAGATAGTGCTAGCCAAGTATGTGAAACTGTTCACAGTCTTGATCGAATTACCTGCAATAAAGAAAGTAGGAGTGGAAATGCCCCAGTCTTGAAGCAACACTTTGCACTTTGAAGGTGCAAAGCAGCAGGCAATAGATGGTGCGGTTGATGCGGAATCCAATAAACAAAAATAATACAAATATCCCGTTTTAAATTTTTTCGCCCCTCGGTATTCGAAAAACAATGTTATGGTGTCAGTCGCTCTTTCGCAGCCGACGGAAAATATAGCCTGGTAGTTAATACTTAGATGATTCAAAGCTGTTGGATATTCTTATTTTGTACACCCCACATAGCACCGAGGGTTGTATTTACTTATCTCTAATAGTGTTGACAATAATGTTCGTCGTAGCTTTACCTCAGTGATGTCCGCAATTCATCCTGCAACACTACATCATCATCATTGATATAGACAGCACCATGTCAATAATTACTTCAACACATGCAACTTTGTGAAAAAACAGAATAGCCTTTGCCCACAGATGAAAAGACGGAAAAGAATGAAAGTTAACTAACAAAAACCGCGATGTATGAACTAAAACATTCGACAACAAGCTCTCAACACCTTACAAACAAGCAATTTTCCGTTGCAGATGAGAGTAGTGACATCTGCAAGACCATTTTTACAAGAATTTCAATGAGACGACTCAGATTATCCTCCCTTTGCAGACAACTCAGTAGCACAACAACAACACTGAAGCCCGTGAAGCCGGTCAGGTGCCACCTTCTCTAGGGTATTCAGCTACGTGCTCTGTGAGTCACAGGGGTATTATCCGAAAAGACAAACGTGATCTGCACAAGCTTGTCCACTGAGAAATTAAGCATTTGCCCTCCACATACCTTGAACAAGTCTGTTATGACATCTATGAGCGTGGCAAACCAAAAGCATATGACCTAGTCATTTGAGTCGATGTAACAAGTGAATGAACTCGTCTGATCTTCACAACAAAATACCTCATTGTTGAATGTCCGTTGATTGTTAAAAGCCGAAGATTATAATACCTCAAGTCTGAACAATTACTGATACGTTTTAATTAAAACTGGTTTCTGTGCTAACAAACTGAATCAGGATGTTGAGGTCAATAAACAGTGGAACAAACGACCCTGTGGCCTATGCAGATGCGTTTATCGATCGTAATCTGCATAATATTAGGGATGACCTGCAAACACACTACACAGAAAAACCTGGTCAGCAGTAAACACGGACGTGGTTAACAACGTTGGCTATAGAAATGCTCAGACTGTCATCTTAATAGTTCTGAAAAAGTCGTGAAATCAGATCTGTCCACTTAACAAACCATAGACGTAAATTATTAAGCAGTGGATTACGAACGTCAGCGCAACGTGTCATGTCCGACGCTCTTCGACAAACCCTGGTCCAGTGGCGCAAGATTTGAATTAGTGACCTGGCAGACGAGGACCAAAAGGGTAGAAAACAAACCAAGAACCGTATGTTCTGTCAGTCTTCCCGGATGCGGACCTCGTTCCATTCCAGCCTCTGACTGAAGACCTCGAGAGAAATGGTGAGAAATTTGGCCCAGTATTCTGAAGGTTATCATTTTTGTTGAGTAATCCCTGTAGCAAACATCTTCATTGAAATGCCGCAGGAAAACCGTGGGGAAGATTCCTTGTGGATACTGTTTCATACTCACACTACAATCCGTTTGTGACTACGCGTTACTTACACACCGTTGCCAAATTGTTTAGGAAAGTAGTTTGACAACGGTAGTGGTGTACTGAATAGAGACTACTCCAAGTCAGTATATATGTATATATATGTTTAGCCAGCGAACTTCTACTGTTTACAGCTACGCTGCAAGATAATATTTATTTAGATTTATCGGTAGACACGTCAAGCAACAAACGAAATTTCCATGACAGGGAAAAAGAGTCTACATTGAAATACCATTCAGGATCTCACAATCCTTCCTTCAACACCACAAAACGCCTGATCGCATCGATTAAATTAGCCTACAAACAACTAAAATCGTAGTCTTTGGCCAAACTCGCAGGCTATCGTTAAACTCCTCTTCCCACTAACGGAGAAAACAATCTGCTGGCACCTATTCACACTGCGTTCATCAGTTTATATGTAGCTGCGACGAAATTTACAATAGCAGTGCCGATAGGTGCTTGAACTCGTGGATGAAGGGGCGTTTGCTAAAATAGGTATAGAGTGTGACTGCCTGGTATAATTCCTGCGTCATGCGGTCACGCAAACTTCCGGCTTTTTCTGTCGTCAGACATACTGGCTAGAAGTCGTCAGATTAGTCTCGAATAGGTATTCCGGTTTATAAGGCGTCACTTTAATCCGCATTTCCTGGCTTTTGCCGGGGTGGTCACGACTAGCCAACTCAAGCTAGCACTATGTGTACAGAAACAACTGTATGTAATCCTGTGACTTCCATGGACTTGGCATCCTCCATCCTATTTGCTGTTCTGTTTCTATACCCTCGTTCTACTGGTCAGTACGACCTTCGAAACAATTAGGTACTTTTACAAACCTGAGCATAGCGGTGAGAAGACGGATATTGGTGAATACTAGCACCTCGTATTGTTCTTTTAGTAGGAAACAACAATAACCATATATATATATATATATTTATATATTTATATATTCCAATAAACAAATATATCTAGCACGTGCGTAAACAATGTTCTAGTCAATGCTTGCTTTTTCTTCATTGGTGTAAAGCATGCCCAAATCTGGGTTACGTTTCTGAAATCGATTGGAGAATTGTCAATCTTTTAACTAACTCACGAATCAGATTCAGTGTGCGAACAGTACACGAACTCAGTGAAAATGACAGCGACCGCTGTTACAGCTTTCTGTTAAAGTACAGTACGCCACATTGAGCTAATTGGTTGGTCCCAAACTGCGAGTATTGTAACTGCACAAATTTATGTCAAATCCTCGGTAATACCCTTGTTGCAAGACTTTCAGATTCTGTCATACGTTTGACAACAAGAACAATGTACACTTACATTGGATGGGACAGGCAAACGACTACCGTTAACTTCATGGAAAAGAGGGAACGCCGATCGCACAGTCCTAACGATTCCTCGAATTCTGAAAGCGTTAATCATATCCATCAATATGGTCGATATGATAACTCCTGGTTGTGTACTATGAAGAAATGAGTGCGAATGGAAAAGTTTCATACCTTCAAGAAGAACATCGATCATTTAGCGTTATTTATAACGTGGACTCATTGAAATAAAGGCAGATTTTTGTCTACAGTTTGCGGTATATCTAATTAGCATGAACTTATACATGCTGCTCTGGATAGCCATTTACAAGAAGTGTGTTAAGTGTAAATTGCTCTTCTTACTCTTTAGTGTCAATAGATGCTAATCAGCACAAAGGTAGGTATACCACAAACTGCAGATAAAAAACCTAGCTATATTTTGTTACCGTTCAAAGACGGTAGCTTTGCTGAAAATATAACCAGGAGACTTAACGTAACAATTAACAAAACCTACTTCACAGCTCAGTTACGTGTTCGAATTATTTCCACAACAGCTTTGCGTCCTCACATGAAAAATATATTGTCTGTAAACGCTGCTTTTTTTTGGGTTCACCGTTTACTTTGTTCCTGTAGAACAATCTGTACAGGCCGCACAAAGTGAACGCATTCGGGAGCATCATTTGGTGCGGTTAGCTAGAAGAGCAGTGAGGGCCTGTTCACCTGCGGTCGTTGCATTCTTGATCGAATCAAACCATCTGATTAACCCGGTCAATTCGTTTAAGCCGACCTATCGAGTCAGCTGGTCCCAGTCGAAGTTGGTCAAAGGTCGTTTAATAGTCATTACAGAAGCCCTTGCAGTTCGCGTATACACACCCCCATATGGGCAAATAAATTTCTGGTCTAAACACTGAACCTGACTTGGCTACGCATTTATACCCCCAGATCGATCTGTTACGTAGGCGTGCCGATTCTCTCCACAAACGTTTATAACCCACGTGACTGATGTTACAATATTGGATTTCGAATCTGATCAATTTGATATCAGTGATTACCACCCCTTATTCCACTGATACAATACCTCCCAGGAAACTCATATAAATGTATTGTATTTAGCATGATTATGAAGCCCTGAAAATAAGCTTGCTTGCTACGCGTTCTTTCTCCCGACTACACCGGAATTAATCACAGTACCTAAACAAATGAAAGTAAATCGGTATTAGCAACTCAGTCATCTCGCAGCTTTCGATGTTCAGCATAATCAGTTGTGTTTATTTCACGTAAAACCCAATCAAACCATGGCAACAATAGGGCTACCAAGGTCGATTAGTCGCCGATTTATTCAAAGTATCCAGCCATCCACTCGATGGGTCGTGAGGGTCTCAGTCCCGGAGACCAACCTGATCTACAGTGGCTAATCTTTGATAACTGACTTCAGTTCTCTATGCCGAGTTATCAACTGTCCATCTCGTGCCCTGTGTCAGTCAGCTGTGGCATCAACAAAAAGTGTACGGTGTGGTAGGTGATCATCAATCATTCTTATTACATGGCCTAAATGACTAAGTCAGTGTAAACTTTTAAGTTTACAGTGAACGAAACGACTCGGCTGTCACTAACAAATACCAGCTTCCTCGTCCCTTCGTTGATTACCGGTTAGTGCCACCCGATACCAGCAATCAAACGTAGACGTCCATGATCTCAAACCTAAAGATGGCTAATGACTTTTACCATGAACGGCCACAGTTCACCGCCGTAAACAAACACAGCACTCGCATTCACCTTACATATGTTACTTTTATGCTTAACAGAGACGCCTCCGTGCCATCACTGACGTCCCCGATCAGCGCATGTCACCTTAGCAATAGAGACACCACCTACTGTTTCATCCTTTGTACCTCCGCCGCTGCTGATTCAGCTTCCAAAGTATTCGAACCAATCAACAACCTCCATAACTTCATTATCTAATATAAAATTTACGTAATCACAGCAGTCTTGCAGAAACACTGTATTTTGAGGCTGCATAACTCACTTCGAGGTATTTACCAAAACACGGAACAGCTTCTTGAAAGTTATCAAACAACAACAACAGCTTGACGTAAGCACATACAAGATCAGTCAATCTTCTACCATGTAGGTGGACCATTCCGGATGAAAGTATCATGCATTTATGAGTGACACATAAAACTCTCCAGTTTGAATTTCATCAGGGATAGCCAGATCACTGAAACTAACAGAACACACGCCCCAGACAATAACTAATCAAGCATCATTGATCAGTTGGCAGAGACATACTTCAAAGGTCACAAGAGTAGTACACTAATATGGCCGGTGTATTCGGATTTAGGTTCTCTCAACAGAAAAAAATATTAACAACCCACTGACGAGTCGAAAAAACACGACTTTTGACCTAACATAAATACTGCTGGGTTTGGCATTAATAAGGAGATAAGGTAACCAGAAAGGAGATTCATTGAGTGTCTAGTGTATGACCCTTGCCAAAACATATAACCGAAAGTTAAAGTAAGTCTACGAAATCTTTTGGGCTCTCTTTAATGACAGCCGGATAATTTAACGATAGTCTTCTTCAGATAAACTACCTGAATGCTCTGTATTACTTGCTTTTCACCCGGAAAGATGCCTGTTAAGCAGTGGACAACAGTAGTTCCCGACGTCGTCAATAGCACACCCATCTACTATAAACTAAAAAGTATTTTCCTTTCTTTTTTCAGCACTGTCTTTTAGCTACTTTTCGTTATGAAGAGAAGCACTAAACTGCCGACTCGATGAGCGTATGGGTTTTAGTTAATTCGAAACTTCCATAAGTAAAACCAAACCAAAAACAACCACTTGACCATCGTGATGAACAAGATTTCAACACCACTAATAAAATTAAGTGATTTTCGAGAGCTGTTTACATTTCGTGTGCTGGACGTGTCCTTCAAGCCTTGTCAAGGTCATTTCAAACAGGATTGACGGAATAGTTCAAGAGATTCTGATGAGTAACGACCTGCAAAATTTGACCTTGAAATATTACACCGTCAGGTCGCCCAATACGGAAACGAGCTCAAATAAATTCGTTGTACTGGTAGCCTAGTTACGAGGTGCAATTGTTCTACCTTCGAACACCATTACTAAACAAGTACTATCTCATGCTGTAAACACCCCAAACATTCACTAGTCAACTAGTACTATGCGACATGACTAGTTCAAAAGTTGTAATCAATTTATGATCTTTAAAGCTGAAGGTTAGTTCACATTCAACACCGGCGAGAGCAATTCGTTCATCTTTTTGAATCGTAATACTTAGCTTCAAATATATTGGCGATGTTGTTTCAAGCAACAAAGATTTTACATTGATTTCTCTGTCCTCTTCACTGGAAGAGCTGTGGAGCCAGTTGAAACCTCAATATCTGTTGCTAACCAGCTCCATTCGAATTGATACATTGTTTAATTTCTTCAGAAATAATCATTAGTTTGAGATTCTGGACGGTTGCAAGTCACTTTACGCCAGCAACTAACGCCACCTCAACATATATATGGTAAGCGCCAATGGTTAGAAACAATGTCAAACAGTCAACAGTTCTCCCAACTAATCTTACTTCAGACAATTTAGCTTGTCTTTCTACGGATAATATGCTTCTTCCTTATCACTGCTGGAGTGAATAACAGCTCGAACCACACTACTGTCAGCTCAGGCTACTAGCCATTCATGTATACATGTATTCTACATTTCATGGGCGCATGTATTTGTTTCACCGAAATGTACCGTTCAGCCTGTCTGTCCGGGTCTGTTGTCAAAAGAATTTGCACCTTTTGTTAGGGCTTTAAGCAGTATAGCGCCAGCGCGAAAATGTAATCTAATACATTATTCCCCATTGTTTCGCAGACTGAGGTACACTTCTAGTTGAGCTTCTATCTGACTCAAGTTTTACTTCGTGTTTCCTTTCGACAGAGACTGGGTGAAAAATCCATCCAAATGCGAAAGCTGCGAACAAATTTGATTGACATTCAAGTCATATCTGTTAATTTCCCAGCTAATTCTCAGTAGCCGGGTCATACTCGTAATTTTAATCGACCAAATATTTATTGAAGTCGATTATATTTGCTAACGCATACCACCTCTCCATCTGCCTACCAAGAAAACTTCCTGCGGAAACTGAACATTCCATGACTTACAATCAATCAGGCAAACTACACAGAGGAACAATTAGCACTGCTGTTGATAAGATAGCCCGGTAGATCTGTGTAGGCTAATTTTCTGGCCCATCTTGTTGGGCAAATTCCACTACATAATTATAAGATCACTCGATATTTTGTAACTAACTCCACAAGTAAGCTATCAATTGTCTGTCGTTAGTATCCAACCAAAGAGACGTCGCTACCAGCAAACACGCCAACATTTTTAAAAGTTTATTCTTTCGGAACGACCTAAAGAGTTCGAAACCGAATGGGGATAATTCTAAATGTGCCCACGTGATCAGTCTATACTGACCCCCTAAACGCGACTCACTGGATCTGGATCGTGCCAACGAAAAATAATGAGAGATGTTATTCAAGAAAGTAGGAATGTTAGGGGTGTATAGTAGACCGAAAACGCAGAAAAACTAGCGATATTCATGTTTCAAAACAGACATCCAGTCAAACCGGTTTATTCATACTTTCACCACGACCAAAGGATCAACCTTCGGTGGAGTGGTAAGAGAATGAATTTTAGCTTTCAAGCGAATGAGTCCGAGGCTACAGGAGACCACTAAGCGACTTGAAATGTCAGAAGAGGCTATCCATAGTTGTTCAAGAAACTTATCACCTTGGATGAGTAATGATGGAAATAAACGACTCCCAATCTCATTTAAATGAGACAAACAGATAGCCTATAGACTTGCGTTGAGCACTGTACGAGGTTCTTCGGTAATAAAATAAACCATGTTTACGCTGGGTTGCGACAAAAAAAAGCATTTGAAGGGCGTTACAGTGCTGCATTTGGCTTGACACCGAAATGTCAGAAAGTCAATTTTCGTCAATCACGAATAAATTAAGCTCAGCTTAAAGTGGGCAGGATCCTATGCTCAGTGGAAAACCCAGAAGAAAGTGGTAGTAGTTAGTGATAAGCAGGAATTTAATCTGGACGGCCCTGATGCATGGAAGCAGTGCTGGTATGATCTTCAAAAGCAGGTGGTGTAGTTTAGTGAGAAACTCAACGACGGGAGATGCGTGATGAATTGAGGAGCATTCAAATCTGAATGCGTAAGTAAACAGAATTTCTGTTCTTATGCTAATGTGATGAGGGGCTTCTCTTGTCAGTTATTAGTTTTCATTTTCCAATGAGAATAATTTTCTCCCAAAATACGCCAAGCATGTGAAAAGTGTAGTTCGTAAATTGCAGATTATGTGGTTGACTGATCAGTATGTAGTCCGGATTTAAACCCGATTGAAAACCTTTAAACAAGTATGTACTGTTAAGATGTACAGTCATATGGCTTCATGGCTGAGCTGAAAAGTGCCCTAGAACCCTCATTTCAAAAGAATGTCGGAACAACGTACAATGGCTGTCAGGAGAAATGGAAGAACGGTGACCCACTAGCTGCATTCAGAGACTATCGACTAGGACTATTCTAACCAACTTTTTTACTTTCTATCAGAAATACGAATCTTCTTAATTAAATTGTGAAATTCCGATACACAGTGGTACAATGACCTTGGATGTAGACGGACTAGAGTGACGCTTTCTTCCATAGGAAAGCATCAACGAGTCATCTTAAAACCTGGGTTATTATGTGATGAGCACATATTCTTGGTGCACCAGGTTATATCGAGTCCTGTTGTTCAAAAACACATGTGACAGTCGAAACATACTGAGTCAAAACAACCATGGACACTGGAATTAGAAACAACGCACATGTGGGTAAGAACCAAGTAGTCTTATAGTTTTGTGGCGGAATTGATGTCTACACAGATTGTACTCCATTTAATCTATTGGTCGAACGTAAACAATAAGGCGCGTTCACCATTCTTTTGTTTCAAACTCTTCATTTCTTTGCATTACGTCGGATTATCCTTCTCTTGTCGCTCGTCTATACCGATTTTCACACATTTATTATTATTATTATTATTGTTATTATCATTATTGAACCAATTAAGTTACGAAATTAGAAACAGTTTTTTGCTACGCCAACTTGCTACCACACACTGTTAATTAGTTCAGAGTGCTGTGGAATTCACGTTCACTGCATCGGTTACCTTTCATTTATTGAAAACGTCAAGTGTAGAATATCCGCTTCATAACATACAATAAGTATATGCATGGTCCAAGTGAGCATTACGTAAAAGAATCTGTGGTTGAGTGCTTATAAATGATACTAACTGGGTAGCGTCTAACGTGAATCAAACAGTGCAGTGGTCAACGTAGCAGTTTTACAATCAGGTGACCCAGAAGTCGAATCTCAATCAGTCGAAGGGTATGCATCAGTGATGAGCCTTAGCTGAAGGAAAACTTAATTATAGTTCTTTTGGTTCTTTTATCGAAGCTGATACAATAGGGGATAGAATTTTCCCTTTGGAATCCACTCGATCTTTGTGATACCTGCTAAGCTCTTCATTGTTAACAATACCAGTGACGACCGGACCTGCGGTCGTTTCGACGGGGTCGGACGCTCATGAGACAGTGTTTCAAATGTCGTGTCTCTTCTTGGTTCCCATTTAGTTCTACGGAAAATCTCCGTTCTTTTATTCCATGGCCGGAGAAATCGGATGCGTCGTCTATCGTTCATCTAGCGACTGATACCAAATGTATTTGATATTCAGTTTAAATTCACCGATGAGTATCGAGGTGAGAATACCATAGGCACAAACCCGACGGAATCAAATGCGACATTGTATGATTTCACACTGACAGTTCGTAGGTAGTATTCAGCGTGAACAAGAGCATAATGAAATAACTCACTTCAACAGCGCCACAATCGACAAACTTTGTCTTGTTCATATTACATGTCCCCAAAACTTTGATCAATCGTGCCAAATTGTAGGCAACCTTGAGATGATTGGAGTAGGTACGAACCAACCGAACCACATCATTGTGAATATTAGTGTCAAGCAGAGAAAGCTGGAACACGCAAAAAAGGGCCGCAAATAGGCATGGATAGGGAAGGGTGAAATCGGAACATAGAGTTAAAAACTTGGGTAAAATTGTCCGTCAATGTAATGAGAGCATTCATATAAACTTCAACACACTTAATTTGTAACAAAATGCGTTAACCAAACTGACAGCTACAGAAACAGCGATTCGTCAAAGTGCATCACGAAGTGCAAAATCCATACCACACTATATTGAGGACCACCAGCAGCCACAAAAAAAACGGACAATGTTGTAGCCGGAGCTTGTTACGTGGGACCCGCAGATGCCATTTGTGTGGACGTAAAACTCATTAGTACACAGCGTTAGCGTAAACCAATATCGGTCTTGACAACTGTGACGAACAAACTTGGCGCGGGATCTATATGACAGCAGAATCTTCCAATCAATAATACGGCACTCCTTCCAATAAAAATGGTGAAAACGTTCGTTACGTGGAAGTAATTTTTCTTGGAGAGGTCGGGCACTTTAGTCTGACCGACATGGGTGGGGGCATTGAGGATGAGACGAGGTTACTTTGGCAGACCCGTCAAAATGAACCTGCGCTCAAGATTGATACTGGAGTTTTGCCAAGGCTGTTTCTTGTATCACATACTACATCCGACCCTTTAAAAGAAGGTTGCTCTAGCTTGAAACTTGTTGTGAAGGTTGCGAAACTACTGTAAAATGAAAGATTACATGAGGAGGCGGACGGTAACAGTACCCACATATTGGTCGGGAAAAAAGTGTAGAAAAAAGTGATCCGCATCATACCACTTGGTATATTGGTGATTAACACGACTGTATGTCGGCTGGAGTACTATCGACCAGTTCAGTTTGAGATAAGAATCAAATACCGACGTTCAAACCACGGTTTGTCTGCGCTCGGGACTGGATTAGGGAGAACAACATGAAACGGAAGACTGCGGGTAAAAGAATCAGTCAGTTAGTTGCTGTATTAAGAAGTTACAAGGAACTGGGCAAATTCAGTTTGGTTCATTCTCTTTTGTTGAAGGAAAGAAATTTAATTCATATTGAAAGTGCGTTACTTAAGTTGATGATTCCAAATGCTAATTTGCTTTCATAAAAGTTCACACCTGATGCACTTTGCTCACACTCTCCATGGATCATTTCGTACGCGTCATCTTTGTGTGCTTCAGAAACCTTGCACCTGATTCCTCAGTCAAATGTAAATAAAACTTTGGTTTTCAGAGCGATGTCTGTAAGCTGCTCACACGTTGATTTACGTAGCGTAGCGATCTGCCTTAAAATTAATGCGACCGTAGGCTATGTTTGGTCCGGCAAAGCTGTCGTGATATTTTGTTATGGAGGAGAATGAGCTCATAGAACACCACTAGACAGGGTTTGCAGTATGGTTCTGAGAGGTCTGCTTCTTTAAACGGGGTAACTAACGCAAATGCTCTTCCAATCGCAAAAAAATTATGAGACGTGGGCGAATTTTTTCTTTTTCGGAGTTCCTTTTTACAGGAGGCACTGTACATATAACCGCTATCACCGTGAACAGCGATAGCTTGATCCATCTTCTATTCGGTTCACCTCAGTTACGATAAATTGAGTTTCGAGTGGCTGACTGGTAGCGACACTATGTTCATCAGCACTACCAGAGAGCAGAACAATCCACAACCCATACGTTTGATTTATTACACTTTGACGACGCCATTCGCATGATAGTGTTAAAGAAGTAATCAATTCTAAGCCATGGGATAACTATTCAGGTGACATAACGATGTTACAAAACATTCAACAGCCGCCTACCGTGAAAGTTACAAACCAAAGTATAATGAAAAACCTGAAAGAAAATAACAAGATATTTTGTACGACGACAATTCGATCGCATCTCATCGATCACCGTTGTGAACTTAACATGCGCAACAGATAGTAGGGAGGGCAAGTAGTAGGATAAATTAATCCAGCCATATCTGAGACAAACAGCCAGGTGCTGGAAGTGGAAATTGTCTAGAGATCAAAGCATATTCATAGATAACGAATAATGAAATGGTGCAACATCAACGAATTGCTGCAGGCCAAAAGAGCATTCTGAGCCTAGTTTATATTCCACGACACTATTTATGGACAAGTGGGTAGAGTGTTGGCGGAAGTATTTAGAGGTCATGTAGAACAAATTTGGTTTCTGGTGAGTAGTAGGGGATTTAGTTTATTTAAAATTGAACATCACCCACAATTGATCGCAGCTGTCGCATTCCCATAGACTTTCCAGTAGGCCAACAGGCGTTTATCGAGAAGAATTCATGAACAATGCCCGGCGTGGCTTCGCTCCAGAATAACAAGGAACATTAACTTATCCATTCTGGCCCATCTGGTTGACTGTGACTGACACACAGACACGGATAGAGCGTCTCGCATCGTCCACCTTGCTCCGGCTGCCGAGTCATGAAAGATCAAGTGGCACATCCTGTCTATAGCCGAAGCGGTAGCAATCCGATTATGTCAACCGGATTTGTGTGTTCAAAAACAGTTCATACCTTGGGATAACCATGGCCAAACACGTACACTCAACCCATGCAATAATTTGATCTCTCTCCCCCCCAACCCACTCCAATTAACACTGATTTCTTAAAACTTGCCTCGTTTGTGAGCATAACCTCAACGAAGTCATGTATGTGTTTTACCCGAACTCGTACAATTTTTGATCAATAACTTCCCTTACTGTTACTTGATTTGATATATAATTGTATCAGCCTAAGATGAGAATTTATTGGAATCAGTTCTGTTCGTTGAAACCAAAATTGTTTTACATGATTTCTACGGATATTTTCCATTATTAATAGGTCGTTCAGACCATTTAGTGCCGGTTGAAATTCAGACCACTTTACAGACGATTAGCAGGCGACAGTTTCGACGAGGACTTTAACAATCGCTGACAGGTAACAATGTTTCAGCATTGGTTATGCTGAAAAATCGTGAGTATTCATCAACGTCCAGACGTGCGTACGGCAAGTCCATATGGACGAAATAGTATTGACCCTTTCAGTGTGTTACACCAGTCGCACATGAAAGTAGCCTCACCAGGGCTCTGTTTCACGGTTCGATTTATGGTGAGGGAAGACCAGTTACAAAATAGGTCAATTTATTATACACGAGACTCGGGTATAGAATGGGTACCCCTTAAAGTTTGTCTAAACGTATTCCGCTCTCCAGTCCACATAAGTTACTTCCAGCACCGTTGTTCACATGCCTTGATCAAGTCCCGTTTGAATACAGCAGTCAAACATGCGTATCTTGACAAACCTTCGCGAAAAAAAAACTACGCGTACTCCAACTACAATTAGTAAGAGCCCAGTGTCCAGTTTTGCCCACTCCAACCTTGTTCACATATTTAATCGTACAAGTGGGTGCACACATTCTGGCATGACTAGAAGGCATTATGGCGTATGTATCAACAAACACATACCAAAGTTGCTCTTGGAATCGAAGAATGGATATGCAGCTAACGACATAACATCTATTACACACAGGACAGTCAGTGGATCCGATGACCGCCTCTAGAGTGCTCTTCAAACCCAAGGTGAAACAGGGACACCACGCCAAGGAAGAAGCGTCAATTTAGTGACTAAATCGCAGTCTACGTGCAGAGAAATGACCAACCTTTGAACGGATTGACAAGAATGTGGCTGCTTCCCTTCGTTTTTATTTTATTTTCATATCATGATCCAAACCAGTATTCGCTATTCTTATCATCTACATACAGATCTCCCTTTATACATTCGGCCAGTATTTTTAAACCTCTGTTTCCGTTGCAAAGACTTTCTAACCATATCACGTTCTGCTCGGATTTGTAATGCCATTTTGTTCTGCAGCAAATCAATTATGATGTTTCATATTCCGGTCCCTTATTGCTGAATATACCTCAGTTACATTACGCTACTTCCAGTCTGCACACCTGATCATCTGTCCCAAACATGAATGAGTTAATCCTGCCTTGTTCTTGGTCTCCACTATATACACTGTAAACGAATGATGTGAGACAGTTTGGGCGTCGTGTTTAACATGTTTTAATAGACGGATTGAGAAGAACACACAGTCAAGAGTAAGGTGTGATGATTTCGATCACAAATTTAGTACGAATTTAGTACGATTACAACACTCCTGAAAAAAGCCAGCCGAGGTGGTTTAAATATTGAGTATTACAACTTGTTCGCAACGTTGTGTGCTTCCCAATCCATTTAATAAAAATTCAATCGTTTTATTTTTGTAAAATCTATGCATTTGTGTACTAGCCGTAATGTTTCTCGTCTTCAGTGTGGCTGTCTGCCGTTTTCTATTCCTGAAATTAATATGCACTATCAACCACACTATTAACAAGATCCGAAAGAAGTTAGGAGTACACGATCACTCACGATGGGAAAGCACAAACCTTCTGTGATACAGCAAAGCAGCCCTCTGATGGTGACATTTTCGTTTCTCTCCAACAAGCAAACTATCCTTCTGTTCAGTTTCTAACATTGAGTCATTCTGGGTCGTTGTGATATGGCACACAATGCACAGGTTATAATATGAATTCAATCAACAAGTTCACAGTCGTAGATATGTAACCGGAGTGAAAGAAAAAACAGTGGCAGTTCAATTGAACGTGTAAATCGATTAAGGTCGTGAGTATCCGGCTAGCAAATATTGAAAGTCAGCTGTATCTCCAGGCATAGAGCAGGCCTATGCCAGCTGATCAGTAAGGCTGCCCAGTGTCATTTATTCGTTCTTTCAGTTGGAATACTAAAGCATTTCCTAGTGAAATACTGGAAAAACAATTATGAAAGGTTGGTGAACCAGCTGTTCATGCAAGCAAGCAAGAAAATGTGGGCGTTCTGCCGTTACATTCACATACTGACCTTGGTCTCGTTATCCCGATAAACGGTCATGCGCAATGTGTCAGCGCATATGATGATCCAATTTGGGTCTGTTATCTTTCCTTCTTGCAACAGATCCGCCAGGTTGAGTTGACCAGAACAACCTCGAACTTCTGGCCGAGTTTCCTCTGGCAAATGCCACATGATTTGGTTTAATATGTATAGGGCTGTAGTGTATATTGTATCTGTTGGATGTCTGAATGAAAAAAAAAACAAGATAGTGAAAAAGGCTGAACTTAAATAAGATAAGGAACTGAAAAAAAGGAGTACTCGTGCACATATCAGAAATTTGGCTATATGTGCCCATCAACCATCCTCAAATTGAATATTTTACAACACTGATCAGTTAACCGATCTGCATGCCGTAGGTGTGTGCAGGCTTGGTTTATTCATCTCTTTTTTCGAGCATAGAAAATTAAGACGAATTGCTGTGCAATAGTGAACTCAACCTTGATTACGCAATTCGTTTGATCCTTGCAGTGAGTCACTCTCCTTGCATGACCTTGTATGAACTAGCATAGACCGGCTAGACACAAAGGTCTCACTCACATCTACTGGTCTTATTCCTTCCGGTTTATACCAAATGCGTGGTGTGTGGATGGAACCGCAATTGGTGCAGCGCGAACCACTTGCGGAGGTGTCGGTCGGTTTCGGTCGTTGTGATAGGCTAATCCGTTTCGGATGCTGCCAAACATTAGCAAACTATTACAACCGTTTTGTTGGGTCAAACTGAGCAGAAAGTGGACAGTACAAGCTTTATTTAATCTTATCTGTACGTTTCAAGCTAACTATTTGACTTGCTGTTCAGTCCAGCTGAGCGTAAAAACCATAATCACAAGACGCCCGTGGTCAAGTTATCGTAAGTGGCTTTCATGGTATTGTTCGTGGTTTGACTCAAACACCCTGTATTCAACGTGTCAGAGAGCGTGCCAACAAACGTCTATATATCGTCATCTGTCTGGGTCGGAAAGCCAACTGGTAGACTAAACTGAAATCCCCGCCCCATCGGAACAGTAAGTGATAGCACCTCATTTAAATTATCTATACCCGAAGAGTTCAAACAAGAAAGAGAGCGGTCGTGAAATGATGGTTTGGGAGTAAACATTGACGCTAGCAAGATCTCAAAGATTCCGACCCTCACAATTGTTATCATTTCAAAAACCGTGGTGGGACAGGCCGTATCCGTCCAGGTGATGTAAATTACCTTGAATAATCATTTCAAATGGTATTTACAGAAGACCGGTGATACGGTGGGTGATGAATTCGATACGTAATAAGAAGGTTTCCGGTTTGGAGTATGCTCACATTATTCCCAGATAATCAATCTAAACAAGAACGAAACAGATCATCATCGACAAGAATAAATCAGTGATTCACACTGCCGTATAAGTACTGCTCAAACAACAAGAGGAAACGAGCTTCCAATGATAAGTAGGAGGAGGGATAAAGATGGGGCTCAGTTTCAGTTTCCATACCTATACTTAAATATGCAATACCAAGGTGCATACAACTTGCCAAGGAACACCCAGGGTGAACTTGAGATCAGGGTGGTATCTGCAAGGCTTGTGACTTCCGCCACCTCGCTTGATTAACGGTGCTTAATCTACAGATAGATCGGTCGAAGAGCAAAGGATTAATGCCACCGAGTCCGATTAATTGTCATCGTACCTAACATCTTCCATCGTATACTTTGTAGGTCAAGAGAGTCCCGGGAAACGAACTTCACCTATTGTAAGTAACCAACTCAAAGCTGTCCACATATCACATGACAAAACATCATCTGTCCATTTACCCTTCCGCAAATCAATCGACAAATAACGCCCAAAATGGCACCCGGTCAGTTGGCGTCTTTGGCGAATAGCCCACCCACCTATATCAATGCATCCATAAAGGGTAAGCATATGAAACTATTATATCCTCGCTACAAAATATTTCATTCTTAACCTCATCACTGCTTACTCGTTGATGCCATCTACTACTGTAGTGAGGATGAGCGATCGTAACATATTACTCACACGACTACTATTCAGCAGTAGGACCAGAGCATATACTTTGACATCGAACAAGCCGCAGGAAAAATGCAAAAAGAAATATCGCAGTGTAGCATCGCCCAAAGTGGTCCTTGATACGTAAAGGAATTGAGCATTGGTGTCTGTGGCAACGGAGACGGTCTGGGGCCGAGTACCGTATGCAAATGAGTGGTATTGTTTGCGATTCGGTTTAAACGTGTTGCTTTGTTGAATAAACAACTTCTGTGCCATCCGCGTTCCTTGCTCACAACGCTACGTGCGGCTGATCAGAGATATTGATGTTTGAATACCTGACGGTACTTACGCTCTCAACTCCAGGAGGTCAAGCTTCATCGGCGAAGAATAGCAATTATCGCAATGTGGTCTGACATATACGCCCCCTAAACTTTATGGGAATACCCCTCTGTCACCAGAGACGAATTAGATTAATGAAAACAGCCTTAGACTTTGGGATATCAGCTTCGGTTTCACTTTTTTTGCCTCCGCCACCGTCACAGCTGAAGCAATGTTTGAGTATACTAACCAAGTCGTGGATTGTTAACATGAGAGGGAATATAGAGAAAAAAAGCTAACAAGATTTGGCACGTGATGGACTCCCTCAAGGTGAGATTTTGTTAATGAAGACAGAAACAGAGAGCGTTGATCAAACAGACGTTAACGGAAAGGCAAAGGGAATTTAAACGTAGTGATAGACGGGTGCACAACCAGCAGAGGATAATGTTAGGGGATGATCCAGAAAAAGTCCTACGAGCAAATCAGTTTTGGAAATAAAGAAGAGAACCAAGGAATAAGTAAACAACTGACCAATTTTAAATAAGAAAGGCTTTAACCAAAAAAACATATTGCATTCCAATGACTTTTAAACTTAAACTCAACTGCAACAAGTTCCACCGAAATCGGAAGCGGTTAATTTGTCACAGGCATTCTTATCCGAAAAATCACATTTGGTCACATGAGAATTTGTTGTGAATTAGTGAAGATGATCGCCACCAACCGTTACAACCAGATGCAGTGGCTAATGCGCACACGTGATCGTCAGTGTTGCTCGAACGTCTTGCCATACAGTAAGGTCGTTGTTCTGTTCTTTTGTAACTTCGTCTTTGAAAACAATAATGCGTCGAAGAAACACCTGTTTAACGTTGTCATTCTCTGTGAATTCAACAGACAAGCTCCGGAACATGTTAGTTATCGATACATTGATTCTATCGACAGGACTATAAATGTGAACAACTGCGTATTGACCAAATATCATAAGGCATACAGCAAATGCCAGACCGCACGCAATGTATGACACGAATAGAATAATCGATCTATAAGTGCATAAACGGCCAATTGGCATACTAATGATTACCACAATGACAGCAATTTTTGTAGAGGCCAACTCAGTTGCGAGTTATTTCCGCCGTTTATCTGAGACTAAACAGAGTCCGTACATCAGCGCTGGAGTTGAGAACACTAACTGAAACTGTGCAGAAACTTGGTCAATCTCAATGCCCCAGATGAACACACAGTAGGATGTGTAGTCGGAGTTAGCCGGATACGCACACCATCATCATTATTGCAGTCATGAGCTTGACCAAAAGGTGATGTGACTCGGGCTGTCACGCACCTCATGGAATATTCTAGAATAAAACGCTAATAAGAAGTTTGAAAATTAGTAAAATGACACTAAACGGAAGAAATAGAAATGGTATGGATGCAGATATGCCATTGACTGCGACACACCGCACATACCGCGCCTCTAACCAGCGATTTGAGTGATCACGAAGATCCGATGGAGGAAATCCGCACCAAATTTAGTACGATTACAACACTCCTGAGGAAGGCCACCCGAGGTGGTTGAAACATAGAGTATTACAACCTGCTCATAACATTCTGTTATTCTTAATTCATTCATCAATCACGAAGACCCCATTCAGGCAGGCGACACCTACCCACTCTGCTCAATGGAGCAGTCAGAGTCTTCATATTTCGTGACCACGTTGTTGCTTGACCACCACGCGGTTTTACCCAATTGTTGGTGGTCTCAGTATATAATGCCCGGTACGGTAAACGATCAGCTGACATACGGAGAACATGACCCAACCATCTTAAGCTGTGCAACGTAATTAGTTGACCAACTGATCGCGCACCCCGAGCATTCCGGAATACGCGCCGGCGAACGGCCACATTGCTCACGCAATCAGTCCACTTAATATGGGCCAATTGGCGAAGACAACGATGATGGAACATAGCAAGCCTGATGATATCTCCTCTGTGAACAGGCCACGTTTCCGAACCATAGAGCAAAACAGGACGCACACAAGCATTATATACTCTTCCTTTCAGCGACAATCGGACGTCTTTTCGACGCCACAGATGATGCAGTTTGGCAAAAGCAACTAGTGCCATCGCAATCCTTGCCGATATCTCATCAGTAATATTACAGGCCGACTGAAAAGTGCTACCAAAGTATGTGAAACTGCATACAGTCTCAAGCGGATAATCTGCAATGACGAAAGTAGGAGTCGAAGTGCCTCAGTCTTGCACTTTGAAGGTGCGTAGCGCACTCCATACAAACCAGCTCGGTCGCTCAACCTGTCCAGCATGGTCTGCATGTCTTCGGCAGAGGGGCTAAGTAAAACAATGTCGTCCGCATACTCTAGATCGGTCAATCTAACGTCAGGAAGTTCAACTCCAAGGCCACTGGATTCTCGAAGTGCACCCTCCCGAAGGGGGAAATCGGACACCCCTGACAAACACCACTAGAAGTGATGAACGCCCGAAACAGTTGTCCATAAACTCTAACCTTGCTTACTGAGTGAACATACAGTGATCTCAACAGATTCACGTATTTCCCTGGTACTCCATTGCGAAGGAGATAGGTCCAAAAAGACCACAACTGTCGGCTATCTGTAAGAGTGTCGATATTCCAAGATCCGTCAAGAGGTAAAGACGTGGTCAATGCACCCTCGGCCGGATCGGAATCCTGCCTGTTCTTAGCGTACCTGACTCTCTGGGCTTAGTGAGGCCAGTGAGAAACTTGGGCGCAATAGACACCAAATTGATGCCTCTGTGGTTATCACGAAGACTTCGGGCCCCTTTTTGAAAACGGCAACGACTGTTGATAGGCACCAGGTATCTGTTCAGTCTCCTAAATCGTCTGGAGGAGTTTTGTTAGTTCTGATATCAACCTCTCCCCACCATCCCTGAAAAGAGGAGGAAGGAGGTTTGTACCAGGAGCCTTGTTACGCTTCAATAACTTAAGGTCTAGGACCACTGCTGCTTCCACTGGAACGCAATAGCTGGCAATTCAGGACCCGTTGTCCACATGGTCTGGTTGAGGCCAGTTGAACTGTTCTTCGAAATTTTCAACCCACCTGTCAAGTCGTCAGGATGAGCTGGTGGCAACTGAACCATCTTTCTCACATATGGTCCCACTCACGCCGACTCGACGACCAGTACAATCGCAGATCATGGGAAAAAGTCTTCTGCCAGTATCAGATAAAAAGGCCCGGTTGCGTTCAAAGCAACTCAGGACTACCTGCTCAGTAAAGCAGCCCTAAAGAAACATGTCTTCCAATATCACAATTATGTAAACAAGGACAATTTTTTCGGAAGTTCGCCACTTTAAGGGGTGTCCACTCCTGACGACTGAGTCATCCCTTTCTGCCTATGTCACTAATGACATCTTACAATATGTGTTTTGACAACGGAATGTACTCAGAGAAGAATATACGCAGAAATCTACACAACGTACTTCAACATTTTCACCAAAATAGGAATGGTCAGTTCTTCTCGAAGCATTTCAGCACCAGTTCTGGTTCTGGCCAACAGTTGTAACGTAAGAGCGGTCTCGATTTGCAGATCAGTCGACCGAGTGGTTTGTAGGATTTTAATCAATTCTCGGATGAGCTACAGTGACAAAAATGAGATTGATTGTAATAATTGAATAAATGTAGTTTTCTTCAAAGTGTGTAATTTATTAGAAGAGGAAAACTGGTCAATCAGAAAACAACATTTTGCAACTACATGCAGCGTGACATACAAAGTGCCTCCCCATCATACTAGCTAATTTTGTAGTAACCCATACAGCGACAGTTCTTCGCTGCACAACCTCTCCGCAAAGGTCGTCAGTGACAGTTTGTTTCAGAGTGACTGCTATGTTTCTAGTTTTTTTTAACGTTACCGTGACTTACATAAAGTCTGGAGGTCACAGTTAAATGAAAGGTCGTTTGAGACCACATGTGAACAAAAATTGTTAGTCAGCTCCGATTTAGTGCATGCGAATGATGTATACGCGATGAACATTTCAGAATGTTTATTTTCAATTGGTGTTCAATCCTGATTGAACCTTATCTCAACGTTCGTATATCATGAAATGTAATTCATGAAGCACGACCTGGCTTGACTGAGGAAAGTTCACCATTCAATTTTAGTTCATACTAGTAAAACCTTAAATTGTATACATTAAGATCAGCCGAATCGTATTTTTAACGACGTAAATGGTTCAGAGACTACGCACTTATCAATCTACGGCTCTTAAAGTTTCATTTTTTATACATCAGAAAAGCCATATTGCTGTATACAGAAGATGTTAAACACGTAAATGAGTAACATCTAGTCAACGAAAAATGCATGAAATGACCGGATGTATAAGACTGAAGGCAATTATGGACAATGAATCGTTCCACAATGTATCTTAAGGCTGATGGCTAACAGATGTAGTCCATCAACAGAGCGAAGCAAGCTTGGATTAATCTTCTCCGAAACCCGTATATTTTAACGGTAACCACATAATGACAATATGACGTGAAAAACACGCAACAATATAACAAGAAAGGCAGTCTGTAAGATCAAAAGAGAGAAGAGTGCAGACAAGGAAAGAGAAGGTTACACAGATGCTTCGCAACGCGAATGCTACTGACTTCTATTTTTCGTCTTGTCAGACAGTGTTCCAAACTAAGAATTCTCAAGTATGCATAGCATCTGGATGGGCGAGCGGAACAAACAAGCAGAACACGTCGGGAAAAAAGTGGCTAATGGGATATACCAGAACTCAACTTGTGACCCAGAATATAGGTAACCAAATGGTTGAGAAAGCAAAACAACAGACGATTAGTTGGAGTATGCTCGAGTCTAGGAGAGCGTCAATATTTTCTGAACAATTGGTGAGAAATCGGTAGTTTGGTTTATTAGTAGCTTTCCACTCCTGACACGGAAGCCTCTTCAGGTCTGTCAGGAGTCAAACGTTATCAACAAGACCAAATTACGTTTGCTCACAAGTTGTTCCGAAATTGAAGACATTGGACTTTCCCGGTGTAAATTTTCTGACGGCAGTTTGGCTCACAGTCATTGGTTTTTGGTTTAAAACAGTTATGTCCCCGGATAGGTTTAAAACACGCAAGTAAGACTACGTAAGATGTACTCTGCAGAGACATTTCGACCGATCTCTGCGGTTACGATACAAGAACTATGATCAATTAACATGCATCAATTTAAATAAGTGTAACATAGGAATGAGTCATCAGCTGCAATAGAAATAGCACACAGTACCCGTCAAATTATGAACTGGTCGAGTAAGTAACTAAAGTTGCAGACAATATCGGTCTTACATTAAGGCACGCGGAAATAAACGGAAACTAATAGGCAGTCCAATATAAAACTTAAGACAAGAGAAGGAAATAAACTTAAGTAAATGGTACAACCAAAACATTCAAATAATAACAACACTTAACGAATAAAATGGACTCATGATTGCAAACTCTTAACACCATAGTATAAATAGATAAACTACCATTTGCTTCTGTACACAAGGTGAAGGTTTGTAGCGGTGTATCGCAACAGCCTCAGCAAAAGGTGTAGTATGTTTATTGATTGGGCGATATAACATACGAAAAGCCTTCTACACTTTAATTACAAGTACCGTTTCTTCTAAATGCCGTGTGATAGAAGACTAGGCGGATTCGGCTTTGTTGTTCGCTAACCATTTGGTTTGTGGTCACCAGTTTTGGCTTTTGGGCACTCAATGTGTGACGATTCCGTGAACATCATTAAGCCCAGTTCGCAAAACGTAACAAGCATCCGTTAAGGAAAGAGATCGCCCTCACAATCCGATTGCTCCAGTGTTTTTTTTTGAGCATAAACTATTGTTTCGTGTTTTTAGCTACAAGTTAACTATGACATGTGTGTTTCTGCTTTCTTGCGGTTTAGGATTACGCAATTATTAACCCCCGGTAGTAAGACTCCACAGGTGCTTTAGAATAAACTGGACAACACCAGTCATTTATTCTTAGCGCAAAATTAGAATAGAAGACGGTTGTTGATGGTTCTCATAAAAGCTGAATCCAAAAATGCTGTTTTTAAAGACAAAGATGAAGACGCCGGTACAAAGTTGAGACTACACTGAAAAGAGAATCAGTTCGGAAATGCAGTCCAAACAGAAAAACAGCAGGTAAACCACTCGATAGTTACCTTACCATCAAAAATTATCAACATGTCATTCAGTAAATCCCGTTATGAGAACAGTGGAAACAGCAAGGTTAACAAACAATCCGATCGATCTCACCTCAGGACAAGTGACCAAGCCTAAACGACTCGCTTGATTTCGAGCCAGTCTGTGAATGGACAAAACGATTTTCAGTTGAGTATCCGTATGCCGGTCTGACTGGAGCATCTTGGCGAATTTTGGAGCGTTCGTAGCAGCAGAATTTGCGTCAAACTTAAAAGCAAGGAAAAAACTGTAAACGTGTGTACAAACAGTAAATAACTGAAGTTTAACATAAGGAAGATGCCGGTAAATACGAAGTTTATGTAAGTCTCAAAACTTCAGGCGTCATTGTGGGCGATTCCCACGGTTAAAAAAAACACGGTTCGTAACGTGTCGGCCGTGGGGTCGAAGTACAGTCCGACCACTTGTGTTAGATAAGTTCCGACATCAGTAACACCTTCAAAAACAGTACATCAATTATTGATTTTCATGCTTAAAAGCGGCCAAATATGAGAGAAAGAACAAGTCTGAGGTTATTGATAAAGCGGGAACAAACGGAATTGAATATATTAAAAACTGATGTCTGAAATCAAACCTGCAACACTAAACAAACGACCGAACAACCGTGGCAGTTGGAGGACAGCTTTAAGGAAGCTACTTCTTGGCGGTCACTAGTGACTGCTTCAGTGATCGTCAGTGTTGCAAAGACAACCCAATCATCCAGCTGCAGTTTTAACACCACCGACAGGCTGTTTGCGAAATCAAATGCAGTGATGTCGATGCCAGTTACAGGCAGGCAGTTAAAAGTACGTGTTACTGAACACAATAGGCACACACGGTTCTCAACAAAAGATGGATACGAACTTCAAAAGCCAAAAAATAGCTCATCTCTTGCGCTACATGCACTGTCAGTGAACCACAACATACGTTTTGATCAGGCTCGAGCGATTCATAAGCATCTGTTTTCCTAAATGAGCTGAAAATGAACTGAAAATAGCACTCACTCCCTGCCTTACTTAATGAGTAACAGATTCAAACAATCCGTTCGGACGCAACGTAAGTCGGTTTGACCACGGCAAATCCTACATGACCACTATTCCTTTGGCAATATGACTTCGACCACAAAACTCCTGGGGAAGGCCACTCGAGGTGGTCGAAACGTTGATTATTACAACTTGCCCTTCTTAATCTGCTCACAGTGTTTAATTTTATTCGTACTAAACTTGGTGCGAACATTTTACAAGTGTTATTATTGCTATTATTATTATTATTATTATTATTATTATTATTATTATTATTATTATTATTATTATTATTATTATTATTATGCACGAGTCCGAGGACGGATTGAATGTTGATCCCGAAAAAAGAACAGTTAAATAATTGTGAAAGTGGAAACCGAAAGAAATGACAGAAAAAGGAGAACAGTAGTTTCATCGCTTTTACACTGCAGACGATTTTGACCACTTTTGTGGTTGTTTGTTTCAGTTATTTTAAATTTTTTAAATGCTCTTCCGAAAGTATATGTGTATCGCTGGCCAAAGAATGTCCAACAACAAGTATGACAGCGTACTCACCACTGGAATCAGCCTACAGCCATTTTCTTCAATGTCTCTGACTGACGATATTCATAACAGTTTGAACCCTAGAGGGTGGAGGAAATATGGGCCAGACTGGATGTTAACTTCCTCATCCTTGCAAATCAAATCGTGGATATTCATCATGTTGTACACTTCATCCATACCCAGCGAGTAAATAGAAGGTGTGATATGGTGGTCCCTGGGGGATACCGGTGCATCTCAACCGACAAAATGAGTCCACTTTGTGTGTTTCCACCAAGTGTCATCGAACCCCACCATAATTTACGTGACACTGCCATCACATATGAATAAGACTTCGCAGAAGACGATTGCTAAAAACAGATATTTGATTAACGTCTTCAAAACGATGCTGCCAGTTTGCGCACCTGTCCAACAGCACCGTGCGGACAATCGAAATGTACACCCTGCTCTTCACAAAGCGATCGATATCAACAAGTATCTAAGGCAGACGTTACTAACCATAAAAATTGTTCCTTAGTATAAATACTAGGCGACGTCAATGCACTTAATACAATGGACAAGGACATTCTGTATAAACGAACCTTGTAGTCGATGATGTCTTGAAAGACACGATCCAGTCTATTGACTGGTCCCATCAAATTGTCAATGAAGTGTACATTGGATATGTCAGTATCGTGGGAATTATCTGGACGCCCGGCATTATGAAAATTGGACACCTGTAAGGCATCCTTCTGGTTCGGACGTGACGGCCATTCTTTCGAACGCGACACAGATGACATCATTGAAATGACTATAAAATTGAAAAAAATATAGTTTCGTTTATAAAATGTTGCATATCATGACAAACTTGAGTAAAAACGACTGAAAAACAAACGGTCATGAGAAGGAACACAAGCTAATACTGAAAGGGCCGACTGTATCTCATTTCAACGTTTCTCACAGTTCCCTGAACGTTCAAGCGAATAGAGTCAAGTTGCATGATTACAAATCAAACGAATTTTGCTGTCATAATAAGTGCACCTTACCTAAACCTAACAACGTGGCAAAAAAAAACAAATATTGCAGTCACACTCGTCAATTATTAATCACAAAAGTACTTTAAAAAAGGTATGAGGTTAGAAAACGCGACAAACATTGACAAAATAACGTCTGCACCCGAATTCGACATTCCAGATATAAAAAGCATCTCATCAGTTGACCAACTATGCTACCAAACAGTTAAACCCCTACTGTTGGCATTCTATGAAATAAGGTCGATCAAACGGTGCGGATAAATGTTCTGCTTGAGGAAAGTACTGAACTAATCATTGCGCAGATTGCATACAACTGACAATTTCCTGCAAGCGATCAACGGAAAAGAAAGAAATATTAACATAACGTACTAACTGTTTTCGTGCCTTGTTGATGAATTTGATCAAGAAACATAAAGTAAAAGCTAATCACAAAGCGGTGATTTCTAGAGCTTTTCATACACAGGCTAACCGCACACAACCAGTAATTTTACATACAATTAGTTCGTATTCTCAGTTATCTTCCCCCATTGGTATAGATGCCTACTACACACTGCACAAGCAAGCGGTATGAAAAAGGTAAGACCGTCAGTGTCCACATAAAAAATAACGCAGTAACTCAACGCTTGCTACTCTGGTAGAACTCATGGATAGCGCATACTTTGATAAAAGTGTTCGTCCTAGGCTATGCCCTACGATCACTTTGTAACAGTCCATCATGTAAAGTGTACTTCATAAGACATTGAAATCCGTTCAAATTATGTAGACATGAAAGGCTCCGCTATTTGTCTTTTCGATTTCACTTCGAAGAAAAGGTTTCTTTAGTCTGATTGTCACAGAAGGAAGGAATACTCCTAAACTTCATTCATCAAAGTAAACTGTGCAAAAACCTAGAGAACATCGATTTTCACCAACCAAATCAACTGACACTTGAAAACATGTGATAAAAAGCAAACACCTTCACTGGTGAACGACTAAACGTTCCGGTGTATAAATTCAATCAGTCCAAGTATGGCCCAGTGTTCAACCTGAGAGACGAATAACATATGAACCAACGTTCAAATTCTGTTCACTGAAGGAACCGAGCCGCTCACAAATTATGGCGGGATAAAAACTGGTACCTACCATACCACTGTACACAGCTGTTTCTCTTCCAAGTACAAGATTTTCCATTACACACTAAAGCAATTCACTTTGGTAAACTAGAATTTCTATGCTAGAATCTTGGATGTGATGACAAGAATGCAATTGGTCCAACTAACCCAGGGAGATAGCCACTCGTAATTGGTGCACTTTGCGTTGGTGACTTTGAGCGAGGAAGTGATACCGGTTGTTCGGATGTGTCAAAGACTTTGTCTAATAAAAACGGGATTCAGGATCAAATCTGGACACAAATCATCCGTCCCTGCTTCTATTACTCCATCAAGCTGCTGGCCGTATTGGTTCCTTTAACCGGTAAAGAGTTGCGAGTGGTTGGGGGTGTCTACGGATCTCACGTCCAATGGGAGTGAAGTTTGAGATCGTGGCAGACGTCGAACTGTAATGTGAAAGTGAAACAGATTTTGAAAACATTGTTGATTCTCTAGCATACATGGTTGGCGGACGCAAGTACACTCACACCAATCCCGAAACACGTGAGCGTGTTATCGAAGCATTCGAAAAGGGCACACGGTTGCCTTCCTGAACGGATTGAGGTGTAATACCGCTTACACGTGGCTTCAGCTGGACCATATCGGTTATGAAGCCCAATTTCGCAAAGAACACAGAAGCAAGAATCTAACGGGATCAAAGATCGATATGCTGTTGGAATGGATTTCCGAGCACCCAACGATTATATTGCAATTTTTGAGATTGCGCTTCAAAGCCGAGATTGAAAAGGATGTATTGATGACAACGATTGATCGGTACTTAGATGGTTGGTGCATATCTGTCAACAGACTATGTCAAATGCCCGTTGATATGAATTCAAACGAGAATCTGGAGTTTCGACGACTGCTTGCCTATCGACCGATGAGGTGTTAGGCAAATTCAAAGACTATTTGATGGATTGATGAGACGAATTCCAACATGTTTTGTACGAGGTCAGTGAGACTTTCACCAAAAGTAAGGAGGGTATGCGTCCCTGTAACAAACAGCAGAGATCGTAATCTCCACTTGTTTGGAGCTATGACGTCAAGCTCGATAGTAAGCTATACGACGAGAAGTGGTGCATCCAACAGTAACGAGTGCAAGGAATAGCTGCGAACTCTGTTAGATCAGATGAAAGTCTGGATATCTATGCCAAAAACTGTGTTGATATGTGACACTGCATCGTGTTACAGTGATCAGGAGAGAGAGAGCTTGCTGTGGAATTAAATAATAAAAGACAACTGTTACGACTGGTGCCCTATCTACCAGTGTTGAATCTGACTGAGAACGTCTGGAGCATGATGAAAGCAAGGGTTAAAAGACATCTACAGACGAGTCACGAGACCATAGTAAACGTAAGATGTGCAAAGTCAACAGGAGTGGAGGATGAGGGCCCAGGAACCAGCAGTGATTTCTGCCTTTGTGCGACGTCAACAGAGACCATTGTGCTAGCTTTGTTGGTCACGCTGAATGATGCTGTATACACGAGAAGAATGAACAAACAATGCACTATTCAGTGCAACCACAAACTGATTTATACTCCCCATTTATTGAAAGCTACTTCCGATTGAACTAATTACGGTTTGCGTGAACGTTAATTGCGTTAAACTCTTTCTGTAGAAAATTTGGCTGTGTATATCCTGAATAGTTACTTTCCAAGGTTCATGAAGCAACTCCTTGTGTTGGCTTGAGGACATCGTATCCTAGCTGTGCTCAGTTAAATAAGTATAATGAAACAGGGATCGAGTCAGATGGACAATCCTGTGGAAATTTTATTTTTTGTACACAACAACTGGTCCAGCACTGTTCTGACTCAACTTTTGGTTCGGTTAGTTCGTTATTATGGTGTTCAGATGCCACCTCCGATTGAGATCAATCAAATAGCAGACCAAGTTACCACGATTCTATTCAATCAGTGATACAGGGTGAGGACAGAGGTGTCATTTTCCATCTAACCTGGAGGCTATGAGGTGAAGGGTGTAACTGGACGAAGGTCACATTACGATGTTAAATTATGACGATAAAAAAAATAAGAACGTTCCTGGGGCACTACCGACAAGGTCAGTCGAACGGTACGATTAGGTTGTTTTTTTCGTTAAGTGCTTAACCGTTAGACCCAAAACCGAGCAGAAAAGACGTGGTAACACTGTTTATTGGAAAAACGATTCAAAAATAGGCCACAAGAGCTTTGACTATATAGGGCGAAGTGGTTACTTTACATGGTCGACAGGATGCAAGGCAAATCAGACGAGACGATCGTATATGACAGTCAGACGCAGAGCGGATCTAAGTACTGGGATGTTCGCCGAACTTGACATTTAGGTTGAGAACGTTTCATCACCAAACCAGGTGACACCATTAGTGCGTAATTGTTTCAGCATGTAGGTTTGAGCTCACACCTATACGCTGAAATAATTACGCACTGATGATGTTAACTCATTTAGGGATGAAACGTTTGCAACCTAAATGTCAAGATCGGCGGACATCCCAATACGTAAATCCTCAATCCGAGCTACGAACAACACCGCTACTGTTTGTAACTAGCAGAGCAAATCAGACAAGACGAACATATGACTGTTGAGTCGTTAGAACGAATCACAATACAGTTCAGATATCGTACAGACGTTCGCCCGCACAGCTGCAATCTGGCTCGCTAAGATCAATCCACTCGAAGCCGGGTCGATCGACCAATATGAGGTAATTCAAACAGACTGCTCCCTAAAAACGCAGGTTAGGTCATTTTGACTTCAGTGTTGAACGGGAAGTCGTTTGACGACAAAGGATGGAGAAGCTCTAACACATGATATTCGTTATCCGGACTGAATTACGGTGACCTAATTAGTGAGCCCGAAATATCAATAACTATGACCAACGTGTTGGGAGTGGATCTGAACTCAGTAGATCTGAACTCTACGCGGCGGCCATGTAGCCCAATACAGCACTCAAATTTGACCTTGGTTATACATGTCCATTCTTGAATACCACTATACGCGAAACATATATTTCGCAATCCCTTGGATAAAATAATGGGCGATACTAGTCCCAGTAGTAGTGTCGTAGGGCATATATTGCACTGTGCATCTTGGTAATCCAGACAACTAGTCAGGGCCAGTGTGCACCAACAAGCCCGTTCGGATTCGACATTAAAAGGGGCATGGCTCTGACAATCGACTCGATGCACCTTTGTGTAGGTGCATACGATTCTCGTTGTCGACTGGGTTCGAACGTTAATGAATGAGTATAATACTTTGTGGTCCACGTACGAACCACCCAACATTATCATCGAGCTCGTTAAGCCAATAGAGCACCCCAAAGCTAATTCCGCTCTGATAAGGCAAAGTCGTTGACACATCCGAACAACCCGTATCACTTCCCCGGTTAAAGTCACCAGTGTAAAGTGCGCTAATTAAGAGTGGCTCGCCTTATGGGTTAGTTGGACCAACTGTGTTCTTGCCGTCACGTCCAAGATTCTAGCGAGGGAATTCTAGTGAACCAAAGTGAACTACCTTAGTATGTAATGGAAAATCTTGTCTTGAAAGTAAACAGATATGTAAAAAGTATAGTACCCCTTGGACGGGGCTGGCTGACACATCACATCCCTGAAGGCGAATGCTGCGAGCAAATGTGAACGATGTCAACGAAATCGCCAACACCTCATCAGCTATTGTTGGAAGGTCTTGATAACTATATACCAAATGATTATAACGACACAATTCTGTGAAGCACATTGGATTTATATTCAACAGTAGAGAATCAAAGACTACCTTGAAGACTTAATAAACCGAATCTACAGATTTTTTCAACGATCTGCCAATAGTATTAGCTGGGGTGGTCCCACCAGTTTAGCTGGGTCCAAACTACCTAGATGTTTGTCTAGAAGTGCTAGAACTAAATGACCAGTAGTATCGACCACCCAACGAGGTCCCAGTTTGTCTACGTATTTTGGGACTTACGCAAACTAAGTTGAAGATATCGATGACCTTGTCACCACTTGTGCATGCTCAACCAACTTTACCGACTACACTTAAAAACAAGTTTTCTTCGCTTCGTTTTCGATTTCCGCGAAGAATAATCAACCTGTAGGAAGCTACTATTTTGAAGTGAACATTCTTGCCATTCAATATGCAAACAAAAAGACAGTCTCCGTTTTGGTGGCTTTTAGTTAGCGTTAGGAGAGGAATTCATCAAAACAATCTAATCAGGTCATCGGTGACGGCTGACGAAATATTTCATCAGCAAACCAATCAGTACATCGGTGACGGCTGACGAAATCAGTCATCAACAAAGCACTGGTGTGCAAGTCGGACCAACCAGGAGGAGGCGTGAAAGTGAGCGTAGGTGTCGCGCTGGCCCGATTAACCAATCAGAGCGCAACGGCTATGGAGTTGGCTCCACCTGGCCACTTAATGGCGAAGTTGCCTAAACAAGCGGACAGTGGTGCAACGCGTAAATGGCCGCATTTGCAACTATTTCATGCCATATATTTACAGGCATCTCATTTATCTGTCGAACTAGAAGTAGACATTACAGTGTGTTCTCTAGCAGACGGGTTCTTCCGGACTACGCGCACCTAGAGTGTGAAGCCGCATAACAGGGATCCAGGTACAGCAGTCAAGTCGTAATAGAATGTTCGGCAGAAGAAAGGTGAGTTACGTCAGTTAGTAAAATCGAATCTCGTTTAGATAAATCACAGGACATGCTTTTGACAAGTCAAGAGTCCACCCCTAACTTGGTCAGAAGTTTCTAGCTAAAACATCGGTTTTCGTTACGACTTGGTACACAAGGTCACACAGGGACTGATTATTGTCAGGCTGCTAAAACTTAGGCGGGGACGGCCGCAGAAACTGAATTCGAACCTACACAGCACAAAAAGGCAGCTCAATATATTCACTATTAAAGTATTTTTAATTAGAATGCTGGGATATGAACAGAATTAGGGAATGTGTCAACCTCCCGTCAGTTGCACCATAAAGAAACCTGAACAAACCTGGAAAACATTGAATCGCTGAGGCTCAGATCCAAATATTGATATATGATATTGATATGAAAATCTCAGATCTTTACCAAACCGTCAGCTGTGGCTTAGGTGTAGAGTAAACTGTCAAATGTACGGCTAAAACGACCATTAAACTATAAATACCAACCAATTTTAAAATAACACCACACACAATTTCAGCCGTTTACTAAGGTAGACACTTGTTAAATCACATCCTCTACCAGCGAATGTAAAAACAAAACACGGCGGAAAGTTCATGGGGGATATGGTTATATTGTAGGGTTGTCTACACTACTAAATGAAAGGTGGGGTGTGAATAAATGTTGTATTCTCATAGATGGTTTTATAACACTGAAAAGCCTATAAACAACAACAATGTCATAGGAATCGGGTGTTGCGTGAAAACAGTCAAACTACGTCTGAGTTGGTCGGAACTCAACCACAAAAAGCTCACCCGTTAAGTTAAGATAATAACTACCATCCTGAACTTCTAGATCACATATGCCACTATGAGTATGTCTTGACGACGGTCTCTCTGAGCTAAATCTAAATGGTCTAGAAGGACCTTATGCAGACATTCAATCCGTACTGTGGAGTTGTGAGCTGTCTTTTTCATGTACAATCTGACTAACACCTTGTCGACGATCATTGCAATCAAGAATCGTGGAAACCACCTTCTTACTGTTCTCCGATAAACATGTCTTTCACACCACTCTGACCTACTGAGACAAACTAGCCTCACGGCCTTTACGCAGACTCGTAAGTTTCTGTTTCAGTTCACGGTAGCGGTGTCAGGGGTTATCAGTCCACGTTTGCTCATTAGTTCTATAGATTCATCAGAAATCCCCTTGTGTCATACCTACGCCACCCCTTTGGAAGAAGTCTTCTCGTAAGTGATCTGTATAGCTGTTGAGATTTCTGCCACTACCCGTTCGAACCACTCCGCTGTTGTAACCCGGGCAGTTTAATTGTCAGTTGTGTGACAGGCGTTTCGTACACAGTGGTCAATCGAATTAAAACCAAACACCTTATGGTTGCGAGCGAAAATATTTGGACAAATAATAAAACAAAACGGACACGAACAACGGCATGATCTGAATAAAGGTGGTTACTCCAAGGTGAACTATCTTCAATGGAATGGTAACACTGATGGTTGACGGCAACAAGATCAATTTGCATGCTCGTTTGAGTTTTACAAGGTAGCTTCCATGTAAATTACTCTACCAGTGTGACCTAAACAGTTTGACTATCAGTGATGTTTGCTAAGTGTATCGTACATTCTTATCACTTAACTTCCAATCGGCCGTTTTCTGTTTACGAGCAGATATGACCTAAGCAACCGCTTGTGTCCATTACAATATCACTAGGACTGCAAAATATCACTTGAGAATATTGACACACAATGCCGCTCAGGTGAGATAATCTGGTCATGACATCCAGTCATCATGGAAGAGACCTTGACCGGTCTATTCAAAAGCATACACTCATTGATACAGCGTTGGTAATTACAGAGTGACTCACGGCGAGTGGAGAAACAAGTTAAGCTGAATGCCGTTCAAACATGTGGTGGCACCATTAGTACTGTAGGTTGCCGTCGAGTAGTTGGAAACATCTCCGATGACGAACCGCTTAACCAGATTACCCAGAAGAAAATACATACTGAAAATAACTTAACGCATCTAAAAATCAAACGTACTTGTGCGCAACGTGGAACATTCTTAATTACGAAGAGATAAATGTGAAACTTCTAAGCTTCGAATGGAATCGAACTATTGACAGCAACCACATGAGTCTACGCGGCAAGTTTGTGATTGAGTTTAAAGGAGGTACGAAATGTCTTCCGGCTGAGACGTCTCAGGGAAGCATAGACGAATACATTATTAAGTAAAATGCTTTCCGACGTAAAAAGAAGAATGTGATGGCCAATAACAAGTTGAAGTCTGTAGAATTTTTGAGTGGGCTCTTACCCACACTCGAGTGTTAGATGCCGCGTATGTCAAAGAATTGATCAGACATGGTTGAACGCACCTGTGATGCAGGTAGACAAAGGTGAATGAGAGAGATTCCACGTCGTCCCAATGTTCCTCTAATTTATTCTTTCGGATTTTCCTCGAGTACAGATTGTTTGGGCGGAGTCACAAATGACGAAAAATAACTCAGTGGTAATGGGGTGTGGAAGCTAGCGTCCATTGATTTAATCTCTCAGGAAAAGTTCATATGGACACAAACGTTGCGAACCAGATTGAAGTACAACAGTTTAATCTCAGCAAGTATTCGATGCCACTAACTACTGGGGACCGTTTGCAACGTTATTGAGGTAGTCGAAAACGGGTCTATGAGACAAATATTTTAAGCAAGTACCTACGACTGTCATGACTCATCATGCGATGGGAATAGCTCAACGAGTATCAACTTAAGTATAAAAAGGTACCAAGTGAGAAGCGGTAAACAGCTGCAATTAGACATATACTTGATGAAACTATGGTAATTATTGACTGATTCGTGAAATTACAGAGCTGGATCAATAACAGTAAGGATACAGGAAATGAATGAGAGGCTCACATATTCATGGCTACGACAGTCTTCGACCACCATCCATTTGTGATTTAAGGAATACAGTAGTGTTACTCCACGATTGCGGAAAATCATCTCTCAAGGTAAACCGTAATCCACTATTCAGTGTAACATTGCGCACAGCGGGTAATAAAGCTACGGTGATATCTGGTAGCGATAAGTAAACAACATCAGGGTCTATTAATTTTGGAGGTAAGCAGAGAACGTCAACAAACCATCAGTCAAGTCAAATACTCCTTGCAGATATGGTGATTGACAGGTTTGGGTAAATGATGACAGTTACAAGTAACTAAGCACAGGTTAGAGGGACTCGTGAAGCGTGTAGTCTCTTGTTCGATATGTTGATTGAAATAACAGTAAATAGGGTGTAATGTTGTAAATAAGCGTTGCAGTAAAAGTGGAGACAGTGCCGTTATCTTGCGGATGACACCTGACTCTCACTCGTTGTTTGCAGATAAGATATTATTTTGACCTACATGGCTTTGATTTAGATGAACGGATCTAAGACGTGAGTCGCTCTCATTCATCCCTGAACTGGAATTTGATCAACTTCATTTGACTGTCTGACAGTTAAACAGCGATACGAACCGCTGATAGGTATCGTTACTGACAGTCATGATGAACGTGTATTTACCTAGGCAAGGTTTAAGAAAAGGCGGAGCGCAAGATTATAAAGCACACAACACTGACAATAATACCGTTATGAATGAAGTACCCAAAACGTGTTGTGTATTTTTAAACAACATGACATATATCCTATCTTATCTATATATGGCTAGATCACATCGAGGATGTCACCAGCTGTGAAACGTCTGATAACACGTTGGAAATGTATCGCCAGTGTTTTGCTGAGACTGTTGGCGACTTGTGGTAAATCGAGCATCAAAACTAAGTAAGCCACATTGAATCTCGGTGCAGAACACTATGATACGTAAAATCGACTAGTACAGTTCGCTTCATGCAACATCAAAATATTTCCTACGCTTTCAGGATATGGATCATACGCAATCGGGTTAGATTTTTACTTTGTCACAACAAAAGAAAAATGTATCTCGTGATCAAGTTACACTGTCCCCCCACTTTTCGTCAATATTTCTCATATTACCAAATCGACAAAAATCAACTTTCACAAAAAAGAACAAGCCTCGTAAGAAAGCAGTAACCTGAATTGGTTTGAAAAGACTATGAAACATACACAACAGAAAAACCAACAGCAACGAAATCATACATCCCTTAGATTGCTCTGATGCCATCAGGCCGAAGAGGTAGCGTAAAGTAACCTGATCAGGTAGACGTCATGTGCCCTGAGAACCGGATATACATCAACAGTTAGTCGAAGTTGCAGTTACCGTGCCGCTTTGTTAACAGCCTGGATGTGAATTAATTGTCATTTGACTAAGTTACATCCCGTCCTACGAGGGAGCGAACGGGTTAATTGAGAAAAACAAAAAATCCAGGCATTTTATCAAACTCTGAAATATACCATGAGACGCACAAAAAAAATCATCACTTTTCTAAATCCACCAGTTCACGTCATTGTGCGGACGGAGTAAATGTGTCGAACACATGAGGTTTCGCCACACGACAGTTGGGAACTAGAGATGGCATCGCACGTTACTCGAGAAAACTAGAGGATACAGTACAGACGATGTGAAGGAGACAATGGGAAATTTTTTCATAACGCATAATGGTGTAAAACGTGTCCCGGAACTCGAACGGACACTTAATGTCCCCAGAGAGACTGTGCAAGAATGCTAAACAAAACTTCACGATTAAAATAATGTCACCAACTCAGCAACAGATACATCATCGTCTACGCTGGACTAAAACTTACGTGGTTTATACCCCCAAAATGGCATTCCAGTTGTTTAAATGACCTAAACGAGTTTCATGCAGGAGATACCACTGGCATAAATTTCTAGAACAGTAAGTTCGGTTCAGTCGATGCATTAAAGACAGTGTGAAACGAGTTATTTTGTTCTGTCACTACATTTGCACAGACTCAGATGGTTAGGTCATGTACTAAGAATGCCAGCTAATCGTTTGCCACACCGAGCACTGTTTGCCGACGCTGCGGCCGACTGACGTAGACAAATGAAATCGTTCACGAAGAGGTTGGGCACTGTAGATCGGGTTCGCCTCCAAGACTGGGGCCCTCGCGCCTCGCAGAGTCAGTGGCTTGAGAAATTAGGTGAGATGGCGGCTAGCCAAGCTCAGTGGCGTGACTGTTATTGTCTTTGTTGTTTATCCGGGTTGTCTGTGAAGTGGATGCATTTAATGATGCGGGGCAGTAAAAGCTGTAAGGAAGCTGTTTTGCTGATGACGTCTCACTTTCACTTACAGCTCGGTTGTTTGTTTGTAAAGTGTAGGCGCCTTGATGCTGTATGTCTGAATAAAGACGTAGCTATTTTTAGTGACTAGGTCCCCCATCCTCTCCCTTTTTTCTTCTCTCTTCCTGAGCAGGGTTTGTTTCTTCTTCTTCATGGTTGTATGGCAGTTAAGCGTCAGTGCAAACCACTGATGTATTGCTGTCTATGATAATGATGACTAAAGACAGATGTGTGCTAATAGCATAGAAAGCATTTCAGTATCGCAAGTGAGTAAAATGAACTAAGTTAATAGTAGGCCAGATGCCGAAGCATATGCTCAAAAATGACACCGCTTGCTTCCTTCGAATTGGCAAAATACTGTGATTTTTTAGTATGCCGCCATGAAGTGTGACTATTTCGTCAAGGGATTGAAGTTATGGATTACCCGGTCAGTGACCCTGATTTCAATCATGTAGAAGATCTGTCGCGCTCGGTAGCTCAACAAAGATACCATGACGTAAGTGTGTGCATATCGACGGTCGAACTGACAGATTTTCTGAAAGAAATATCGGGGAGTGCGCGTTTACTACAGCCTCTCGTTGGAAGTATGATCAATGGACGTAGCAAAGCGCTGAAACAAAACAACATAAGCATGTCCTTTACAAAATTACGGTGAACAGAGCTGCTGTATAATTTTCACAAGTATTCTTTCTACTTTTGACGAAGTTTGTTCAATCACACTTCAGCGTATCGCCTCTCAAGATGATCAGTTCGATTATGGTAGAAAAAATTGTCGTCGATCAAACAGTAAGCAAGGAGATGAACAGAGATACGGCGGTCGCATAGTTATGTGTCAGGGTACATATCCGTCTCACCTGGTTTTTACACATTCACACAGAAAATGTGACCACGCGGATGACAAGTTTGTTTAAACGTTTTGTTATCAACAAACGGCATCCATCAGCACACGGCTTCCTGGGAAAAACGCTCCTGCTAAGAGTGTCATATGAAAGCAAGGCGGCAGTAGAGGCAATGTAATCCAAAAAATACAGTCCAGAAAGTAAATTGAAAACAATTATGCCGTCCGTTGAATTGACCTAGAACGTAAGAAATGTATGAATCGATTCAAATGACTGCGAATTCGACGATTAAGTGACAGCAATCAACAACCAACGTACAGCTATAAAATTGTTTCTGGGAAGACAGTCAATGGAAAGTAAAGTGTTTAAGATGGGAAGAGTGCGGGAAGTCAGGAAACGCCGGAGAAGAAAAGTGAAAAAGAATGGTTCGAAATGGAAGCAAAAACCCGGTCGCGATCTACGAACATACCTTAGCGTGCAAGAAATAAGCAAACAGTTAACCAGTGACAACACTGGGTGTTTGAAATCGGCTTTAACCTACCGGAAAGCTTCCAATGATCAAGTTGTCGACTGTCCTAAAAGCTCATAACAAGGTTAGATAAAAATTCATCGGTCAATGACGCTGTTACGACAAACCCAGGTGATATATTCTATATCGGGCGTACTCCGGGGCCGGAGGAATGTTGCCTGACAGTTAAACAGCCCGTTTGACGCCACAGGGCTAACTAACTACTACTGGGCTGTTAATTATAGGCAGGTTTCGTAAAGGGTAACGGGGATTGTGGATGATCCCTATGTAAAGAATATATTATTCCTGATATAGCAATAAAACAGAAGACTGACCCGAAATACACAACTGGTTAAGATATGGTAACGAAATAAGTGAACTAACATACTTTGCCTCACTCAGCTTGTTTCTCTCAACAAAATGGATACATTTTATCAGACCCGAGTGAAAATTTCGAAATTTCAGTATATCAGCGAGTTTAGCATTATAAACTGCTTTCAGAGCGAAATTTCCCGGAAGTTTAGGTAACGTAGGTAATATGTACGTAGTATTTAGGTAGCGCTCTTGGTAAATGGAACGCAATTCGAAGAATAAGTTATTTTGAGACCATTAGTCTGAGGTCCCTTGTAATTGTAGCAGTAACCAATTTGTTAAATGAAATATAGTATTCGGTGTGCAACCGGTGGTGAAGGTCCGATACCTTACATTTAGATGTGTTAAATAAGAACCCAGCCACAGGATACCAGCAGTACAGACCGTCTAGAGCATTTCACTGTTTTCAATTCTCTACACTGTTGACAAAAATGTGTCAGATTTTTGTATCTTCCACCTACACTAGTGGTGAGGAGTTGACAAGCTGCGTCTGATACAAATGGGACTGAAGATAAAGTTCCAAAAATGGAACTTTGTGGAACACCGTTATTACTGCAGTACCAGTCAGAGAATGAGTGGCTGGGTTGTATTTCAAGGGATCACTTTTGAGGACATCTGTAAGTATTCGAGGTATGTGTTCAACAATTCTATACGCATACGGCTTTTCGCAGAGGATTAAAAAAAAACTCTGTCAAGCGCTTTAGATACATCAGATTGTCCACGTACAACTCAAAGATACGTTGCCTAAATGTGTGACCTCATTTTGTGTTTACTCTTTCATATGCTCCTGTGGAGCAGGTTACGTCGGTCGCACAACCAGGCGCCTTTCCCATAGGATACCAGAACACCACCCCGTGTGGCTGACTAAAGGCAAGGTGAAGTCCATTTCAAATGCAATTCTGGTGTACCTTGTTGACTCAGGGCACCAAGTCACACCGGAAATGGCTTTCCGGGCCATTTACCGCTTGCCCAGTCGTCAATCCAGAGGAGTCAAATTCCGTATTCTGGCCATCGTGGAAGCGATCGGAATTCGGTTGCGCAATCCACAGTTATGCGCTCAGAAGAGATTTGTACAGGCCCTACGGTTACCATGGCCTCCCGTGACTGACCTGACATCTCCGGTGGTTAATTTTGTCACCTAAAATTGTCTTCCAATTCACAATCCCTTGAAGTAATTATGTGACCAATTGCTTTTGATTTTGATCGCCTAACAACCGTGATGATATAAAATGTTGTGTAATTGTCCCGATAATGAATAACCGGAAACAGACTGTTCGCCAAAACACCTTTTTACTTCTAATGAACTCATAGGACTATTCGAATCATTTTCAGAATAAGCTCACAACCAATGTCCAGGTGGCCGAAGGCTTGTAATGAGGGGACTAATTAACAACTGGTTCAGCCTAGAATGGCGAGCTGGTGAGGGGGGCAAACCTGGTCACACGCAAGGAACAACATAATAGAATTCGATGCGTCTTGGATGCAAGCATTTGGCATTACCGGTAAACGTTGTTGACGATTATGAAAGGTAGTACGTAAATGAATACAACAACAGCGATATTGACGGACAAAATCAAAATAAAGTTAACTAGCCAGACACTTCCATTAATCGAACTTTAAGTAACTTCGTTTCACTCCAGCTATAACACCAGCAGCTTGTTTGCTAGTAACCGTCGAGATTTTAACAAAATGGACCTACATGACCAATGTTCCTAGTTGATCCCTTAAACCGATTGAATTCCACTTCTTGCCTTCTGTTAAAGATTCGGTCGGCAAGTTGACTGAAGTCCACTCCACAACTATACAGGAATCCAACGCTACTGCGTGTTATAAAGCACACCACTTCTCCATGTGGATCTTGAGTTCATTCAGTTGAAATGACACACTCAAACGCACTACTGGCAATCCGGATCTGTGGACGATCGAAATATGTATAATCACACCAGCAGTCGATGCACCACGTTCACCTGGTTTTTTTGTGCGCCTTGTCAAGAACGTCTAACTGAATGTTTTACCAATAACCAGGAAGAAATTTTGATTTTCGCCATCAGTTTACAAACCAAAAGCAAGAGTATTATGAACCTTGTATTAAACAAGACTTACATGTTCAAAAGCGGTTCAAAAGTGATAGATCTCTGTAGTAGCATTTTTGTACAGATTACTTCAACCTTGTAGACTCAAGTGGATACTTTGGTGGATGGCACAAACACTATGGATACTTCTTTTACGGTCGTCCTGGATAAGTACAGGCACCTGAGGGATAAAAGTTTGCTGGGTTCAGTAGTTCATCACTCGTCCAGCTAACCTCACAGGGATAGCGCCTGGTTGTTGAAAATGGGTCAATATTACATCCATTTTTAAGGGATTCAAGTGAAAACATACTGTAACTATCGCTCGGTCACGATGTTTTCTAGCATTTCAGGAGCATCAGGGGCTCCCACATATGGCCCGCGCCGTACGGTGTTAATGCCGTAAACCTACTTGGCGGAGTAAAGTATCCGGTTCGGACTGACAAGCTGTGCTACTATAAGGCACAAAGTAACTCGCTGAAGTGGTCGTCCTACCAACCAACAGCGCCGAACACGTTTCAACTATGTGCTCACCAGTTAACATGAAAGCTTCAGTAGAGATTCTCATGCACTGGGCTTCACCGGATTTTATTTCTTTTTCTCAACAACGACCATCCCCTCTAGAGTACGTCGTCATTGTTGCTGTGGTCTTCGTGTTAGACATATACATTTAAGTATACAGTTGTTGCTAATTGTTGGCAGCGTTAAAAGTTGAATAATAACAGACACTTCTGAGGCCCACATTATTAGAAAGAACGACTTTAGGACCTTATTTAATCGGCTTGTCAAACAAGCTTGAGACCAACACCAGGAACTGCACGGTAACGCCTATCCGCTACACCTCCAGTATTATTTACTGAATAAAACAGCGTAGTAAACATATTTTCGGTAAAATTTATGGTACCAACTTAATAAGTATCTACAGTGGTAAAATCACATACAAAGCTCGGTATTGGTCAGAAATCGTATTCATCACATCTTCTTCATGTTTCTCAAATTTAACAAGAGTTTAGCTGATTCAATGTCGTTCAGTTATCGGGGTAGCGGCATTAGTTGAACAAAAATTCCTGACCACAAAACCCTGGTTTACTTAGTAGGATAGCGACGGTCCCGGGAGTAGCTGAAGTCCTCTTGCAAACTAATATTTGTACACATGGTGAAACTGTATACAGAACACTGAAAGATCGATCTGCAGGGACCCTATAGTGGATAACAGCTATGTGACCCACACTAGTAATAGTGTATGGTTTTCCAGCTCCGATCCAGACTGGGTGAGGGTCCCTTATCTGTTTGGGCTAGCGGCCGATAATAAGACCAAAACGATCCACTCACTTGCCACAAACCAACGAGTAACTCACCACAGATAAGCTACGGACCAGCATTTTATCCTGTACATTCAAAGTATCCACCGCAGAACCAGCGAAGTAAATAAGCAACCTAGATGCACTCAATGTTCTCCAAACAACAGAACAGCTAAATAGTCATTTGGGGCATTTTTCAGACTGGCGCTTTCAATGATCTCTCATAGGCGTTTAGAACTACCTATGTTTTATTGACCCTCCACTATAAAGTCGTCTTATATACTTGTGGACTCCACTGATCTACGACTTACGGTATGTCCAAATTTCTATACTAAAATCCACCACACCGGTCTTTCTGGCCAATTATTCATAGGGTACATTTTTAGACTAAGCCCATTAGTAGATTAGTCGATCTATGGGTCGGACGACATGAACAAATCGACAATTTTAGTTGACAGTCAACTCTACTAACATAGCAACTAACATAGCAACTAACATAGCAATGCCAAATTGGAATCCGTGTACTAACAAATGACGACATTGCGTCAATCGCCCAGAAATACCGCTGCAATATAACAGTTAAGGTTCTCGTATTCTGCCGGATCATGGATATTATGTTTCGTCTCCACCTTCTGCTCTGTGGAACCCTAGACTGACCAGGTTTATTCACAGATTTTCATATGATTTTGAAGTAACTTCGCAGAGTAATTTGAACAGAAGGTTTAAAAAGGAAGTAAAATATTACCAAAGATAAGAGGACGGGGCATACTGAGTGTCACGCATATTTAAGACTTATAAGAGGGGGATCATCAAACGACAACTAAGGCAGAGACTGGAAATTAAAAAGTTGAATCCAAGTAGTGTTTTATCAGCAATGTCAAGGTTATGTACAATTAAACAGTAGTATTTTGGCGAAAAGGACAAATGTACTGTACTAACGGCGGATAACAGCGAGTGGGACCCACTTTTCGGTGGGACAGTAGACTGCACAATGCCACCATGCAAACACAAGCGAGCTTAGGGTCAAAAGTTCAATTCAGAAAGTCACATGAGCCAGTTCGAACAGATGTAGGCTTTATGAACAGACTGACGTACTGTGAATGGTGACACATGCAAACGAGCACACACAATGTCGGTGTGTACATACTTGACACGATTTTGTTTATCCAGTCGGTATTTAGATAATTGAGTGCTTATCGAAGGGAGCTTCAAGTCCTACTCTACAAGTCATTGTGACAAATGAGACCTGGAGGCTTTAGATCCACCATCTGCGGTATAGCAGAGAGTATCCAATTACCAATGTGATTCATAGCTTCTACAATGCGGGCAGTTGTATCCCATTAACAGTTTGTTGGACGGTAGATAACATCCACTAAACATGTCCGCTTCCTTGGCAGCTTAACAGTAGCTCATACTACCTCAGGCATCTTAACGAAGACTGCGACGCGCAGTCTACAAGGCTCAAGCTATCGACTGACAGACATTACTATCTCCACCAATACTTCTTCTGTGATGTGTTCGCAGAGCTTGTACACCTATTACCTCCATCCCATTACTGACGACTGTCACATAGATCCACATTTCGGTGAGTCCTGCTACCACGGGTTTGTGATCCACACATGTTTCAGAAGGCTCACAAAACCTGACCTGTAAGTTCTTTTGTTGTGCATAAACAGTTCTATAACTAACTCGCCATGAAGCTTCAGGAGAGCTAGAAACGTCCATTGGCTGTGTGGATGTCTTGTCGGATAATTTGAGTACATAAAGTTGTACACTAGACTGTTCAAGTGTGGTTGCATAACTTTCGTTATATACTTCTACATCCTCAGCTCTGCCAGGTTTAACACGTGAAGGATTTCAATGCAGCCTCATGGTTGCGGATATTTACTCCAGCTGATGAAGTAGTTACAATTATCAATGGTAACCTCTGTTAAAAGACGTCGACGTGAACTGAGATCTGTCGACAGAGCTCCATTAACAGCGAACTCTATCTAATACCCTACTAATAATATTGTCGGATAGTTAGAAAAATAGCGAAAATATGATAATGTGTATGCTCGATAAATTAGCTGGGCATTGTAAATAATCTAGTCACTGATTACAACACCATCCATAATTAACTTTGAAAGGATAAACTTACATTGGGGTAAGTTCAATGTTAATCTAAAACGGTGTTTCCTGCTGGGGAGATTTAGTACTCTGTGTAAGCGGCAAGTGATTCACACTGATGTTTAACTAGCACATAACCACAAAGAGAAAAAAAGCAAACATTGTATGGGACCGGACGTCTTTTCGACGCCACAGATGATGCAGTTTGGCAAAGGCAACTCGTGCCTTTGCTATCCTCATTGATATTTCATCA
>LUCH01001286.1:0-14478 GCA_013368495.1 Paragonimus heterotremus | reverse complement strand
TCCTAGTCAGCTTAGCCCACCGGATCAAAACAGTACACAAGCCCGACCACCTCGCCAAGGTAGCATTATAGGTCGGGAAGAGACCTAACTACTAAAATTAGCTACGTCAATATTCAAACATCCAACGTCAAGGTGCATAAATGTTGCAAATAAACAACCGGGCTGTAAGTGAAAGCGAGGCGTCATCAGCAAGACAGCTTCCTTACGGCTTTCACTACCCCGAGTCATTACGTGCAGTCACTTCACAGACAACTCAGCCTGTTTCACACGGTTCACTGTTGAGATTGACTTGGCATCAGCGGTATCGATGATAACCATCGACGTACTTTGAAGAGCATTGTCTCTCCTAAGTTTGACGCGAATCTATTGGAAACTTACGAAGCCTGTTGAAAGCTGCAAGGAACGATTGACTTAATACCATTGGTATCTAACACTGAGGTGGTATCTGATGTCCCTGGCAACTGGAAAACTTGAATATGAGGCATAGCTGAAGCAATGGCAGTTAACCGAAGCTGAACTGCTTTCCTACCGGCGTCTCCTCCATTACCGTTTAGACATCTCATCTGTGATTACGTCTTTTAAGAGTCATCCTCTCCCGGTTTTACTCAGAAAGCTAAACAACTCAGGGAAACGCGAGCTACAGTTGGAGTGAATGTATTCAACAAAGTGCTTGATATAACTTGAGCTACATAAGCATCTCCGACAGACTGGGCAGGCACTAAGTCCATTGGGAGGGCATTTCAGTGATCTGTGATGTACAAAGAAAGACGGGATGTAGCATTGGTACCTATAAATGCGAACCTTGGATGCAACTGTCCTGCTAACACTAACGACATGGTAAGGCTGGAAGTTTGAGGGTTTACAGACTCCTACCAAAACGGAATTATGCTTAAGCACTAATCTGCCGCATCGACTGACTAGATCTAAAGTGACCCCTAAGTACGCCATTACCTGCGAGATTGAACAGGGATTTGCACGATAGGTTACAATCTTCAAAACCATGAAAGCAAGTGGCAGGATATCTTTCAGCCTGTGGCATGTAAATGAGAAAATTTGTAGTTCGTAGAACCGCTTGAAGTGAGGTTTACTATTCAGCGCCCAGTGTGTCTTAGCAGCACCTAAATGGTTTCTAGAACGAGTTTGTCCTGCTGCAGATCGGGAGACCAGACCAAGTGTGAGGGGATAAAGTTATGGTGAGGTTTACTGAAGCAAGGTCGCTCAAACTTACTACACGGCGCATTAGAAGAGCAATGGTGCTATTTGATTTCTTACCGTTTGTCTTAGTGTAATATGAACTCGGGAGGATATGCAATACAAGGTTACGAAGGTCTATTTCTCCGTCCATAACATAGGCCAGCGTTCCACTGTGGAGATAAATGAAGCTCTGCATACGCTTGATATGCATAGCCTTACATTTTCCAACAATAGACTCGACAAGCTTATCCTTGAAAGTAGGTTTAACCCACACGGTTCATAGAAGGGTTTATCCAGTGTTCCACGTGTTTGCTTAGATATCACGTGCATTGCTAAAGAGTTAAAAATGACCTAATACCTGGTACGTTGCATTTTTTTGAAGCAACCCCTTCATATTATTATGCTGTCTTTTCTTAAACAACACACAGCCACATTCATCGTCAACATATCAGCCATAAGTCTGATAAGAAGGTACTGTGAACCGGGCCGTCACTCATCTCGAGAGTGACGTGGAAAATCTCATAAGAAGAAATGTTGCTGAAAAGGCCACAGTAATAATAATAATAATAATAATAATAATAATAATAATAATACCAGTAATATGCGATGATGATAACAATAATATAATGAGAAAGTAAGACATAGAAATCGTATGGATTCCGGGATACCGTTGACCGCGGCACACTGCCATCCCGAACAGCGTCTCTAAGCAATTACGTGAGAGATCACAAGCACCACAGTCAGGTAGGCAACATCTACCTACTTTGTTCAGTGGGGCAGTCAGGGTCATCATATTTCGTGACCACGTACGTTGTTGCTTAATCACCACACGGTTCTACACAACTATTGGTGGTCCTAATATATAGTGCCCGGTACAGTAAACCCTCAGCTGGCCCGCAAAGTACATAACCCAAGCACCGCAGGCTATGCAGCGTGATTGGCTGTGGAGCTGGTCGCACACCCTAAGCGTTCCGGAATAAGCACCGGTTAACGGCCACATTGCTCATGCCACCAGTGTAGACAAAATGGCGCAGACAACGATGTTCAAACATAGAAAGTCTACCAGCACTTTCGTTGTGAACAGGTCACGGTTCCGAATTATAAAGCAGAACACAAAGTACACAAGCACTATACACCCTTCCTTTTAGCAACAACTGGACGCCTTTCCAATGCCACAGATAACGTAGGATGACAAAGGCGACTCGTGCCTCTGCTAACCCCGCTGATATCTCATCAGCAATATTACAGACTGACGAGAAAATACTACCGAGAGTATGAATGTTAACAGTATAAAGCGAGACCGCAAAAAAAAGGACATAGAAGCGTGAATGTGGAAGTCTTGAAGGAGCACTTTATACACTGAAGGTGCGAAGTGGTCATTCCCCTTGCTCCGCATGGTTTGCATGTTTTCGGCAAAGGGGCTAAGTAAGAATGTCGTCCGCATACTCTAGATCGGTCATTATGGCGCCGGGAAGAAGCCCAACACCGAGTTTCACAGACTCCTCAAACGCACCTTCCAGAACGTCGTCCGCGACAAAATTGAACATGAAAAAGGAAATCGGACATATTTGACGAACATCACTAAGAGTGATGAACGCCTGTTCTTCACGTATCCAATGTTCTCTCGGTTTATTGAGCCGGTTTATTATGAGGTCAGTGAATAACTTGGTAGCAACAAACACTAGACTGAAGCCCCTGTGGTTGTTACATAGCCTTCGGGTCTGCTGTCTGGAAAGGTTAATAACTATCGATAAGCACCAATTATGAGGCGCCTCTTCAGTTTCCCAAACCGTCTCGGGGAGTTTTGTCAGTTAGGGTATCAACCTCTCCCTACCATTGTTGAAAAGAGAAGGAGAGGGAAGACTTGGTCCGAGAGCATTGTTAAGCTTCCGTAACTTAAGCTCCAGGACCATTTGCGCTCCCGAGGGAAAGCCGTCCGGAACGCAATAACTGAACATTTAGGTCCCGTCGTTTGCGTAGTCTGGTTGACACCGGTTGAAATGTTTCTCAAGATGTTCCTCAAAATGTTCAGCCCACCTGTCAAGTCAGCGCGGTTGACTGGTGCTAAGTGAACCGCCTTTTTCTCATATGGTCTCACTTACACCGACTTGACGGCCAGTACAATCAGGGATAAGGGAAAAGGATTTTCTGTTACTCCCAGATAAAAGGCTCATTCCGTCTCTTTTGACTGTTCAACCGATAGGTTGTCACGGCTTTTGCGCAAGCTTTTAGTCAGCATGCGTTTGAATTCTCGACGGTCGTCACCACATCGATGTGACACAATTCTAGTGCTATCGCAACCGTCGGACGGTGCGTAAGAAGATTAGTTTCAAGTTCAATAAGCAGTGTGTAACTACGTGACGAAAATTAAACAATATACTAATGCCCGAGGGTAGTAATGAAACTGTAAAATCCTGATATTAACATTCTGATTTTGTTTGCGTAAATCAGTTTATTTTACTTTGTATCATTCGACCACCTGTCGGGTATTAGGTTTTCGTCATATTTTGACTTCTGTTTGCACAACTGTTGGCTTCACTTTGTTTGCTTTAGGATGGTCGCAACAATATACACTTCTTCCAACTGTCGTCATGTGCTGAGCATTTTTCAAACTATTATTACTGGAACATGGGTAAAAGTGGTCTCTCAGGTTGTTATCGTAAGTCAAACTTTATCCATAATATTCGCCTGTCTAAGGTGCACTTATGTGATGAGCACCTGTCAACTGCGTTTATTTGTTTGTACGTCATAACTGCTTGTGTTATTCCGTTGTTCACTACACAGATTATCTCGGAAGAAGTTATGGAAATGAAATTCATCAAATATGAGTATGACTAGAATTATCATTGAAGATAACAGAGAACTAACCATTGATTTCCATCCGCATCCCTAATCTTTACACGAACTGCTTTTCCCTACAACCGTGTGCGTAGTCATCTTGTCGAACGTTATATGTTATTAAGCCGCCATGGATATTTCGGGTCCTCGGGACGGAACCACAGCAACAATATCGTGCTTGCGATAAGAATGAAGCACAAATAAGTTTGGAAAATGGCTTCTAGAAATGCTTTCAGTCGGCCTATTTTCGCCCTTTGCAGGACCACTGGGGTCCCCAGTAGGGTGTGCCAATCTTCATTACCGACTCATCTCTCAGCCTCAAAATGTTCTACAAAGGCTCGTCAGCGTCTGTTACTTGGATTATGAGACACCGTAACGGCACAACATGTAAGAGCGTAGGCTCAAAACACATGGTCCTTGTTGGGGTATTCAAGGCGTTTACTCAGGGACCATGTATACTTCTTAGGGCAGTTACAGATGTGCTATTGCTTCACACGTTTGACTTCACAACAAATTCTAAGACCCTGTATTAATACAGAATTTATGCAGTTTTTGAAACTTCTTTGTGCAGCGTCGACAAAAAAAGGTTAGCATATGACATAACTACACCCTGGATATAGTGAAATACAATAATTAATTAAGTGCAACCTGTTTGTTACTGTTGCAGGTGATTTACATTCACTTCACATCCGTAAACCAGAGGATCGTAAAAGGACGGCGGTTACCTCATACAACAAATATGGGAACAGAGATAATACTCTAAAGTACTTGCCAGTCCGTCTTATACCTGTGATTTTAAAAGTGCTAGAAAGAATAGTAGGAGAAAAGATTGCACACCACGTCCCAACAACAATTAAAAAGTGTCAAACTTCATCGATCTCCCTTGCATTCTGAGTGGAACCACTAAACACTTGGACAAGAGAGAGAAGTTTGAAGTGTGCTAACTATGCTTGAAAGCATTCGATACAGCAGATCCCCGATTGTTGATAGTGCAGCTGGAAGCAGTAGCGCCTACTGTGAATTCCTGGCGTAGAGCAGTTTTCTAGGTAAACAGGAAATGCAAAGCACACAATTTGGCTTCAGTCTAGCCACGAGCGGGGTTCTCAAAAGATCGGTTCTCGAGCCGTTCTTATTTTTCACATTCATCAAAGATTCAATCAAAGAGGCTAACTGTCTTGACAACCTGTCCATGCGTGATATGAAATTAGTGGAGAGCCCATCAGAGGACAGCAACAAAGCAACCTTTATAAATCCGTTACTAAACAATTAGTTGGGAATTTCCTCTGAAAATAAACAAACGTAGACAGCTGCTTTCGACTGGCATCTTAGAACCGCCAAGACAGACAAAGGTAGATGGGGCCATGGTGGAAACAAAAGTGATACCGAGAGTGAAGGATATATGGCATCAAGTGACGGATGATTTTAAAGTTGCCAAACAATTATTCGTGGCAACATATAAGACAAATATGGCTTTCTATCAGTTAAAGTACTTTCACATCCAGAGAACGAGAAGTCCTTGAAAGGCATTGAAATAGGTCATTGGAATACTGCGTACAAGTGTGGTTCCTGTTTCTCATAAAGGATATAAAAATACTTGAAAAAACGCAGTGTCGTATCATGGAACATTTCCTGAGTATTGAGGGACCAGAATCTTAAAGCAGACTTAAACGCCTATAACACTTATTTCTGGCACGAAAAATAAAACATGAAGAGGATACTATTCAAACAAGACGTTACGAAATGAAAATAGACATTTGTAGATCGATAACAAAAATTCCGGGAACGAAATGTAGTGAATGACAATGGTAGAACTCGTACTAGAGTTTTGGGATCATGTGCCCTCCGACAGCGTGGCGAACGCCTCAAATATCTTGTTCCAAAGTGTGGTAGAAGTCACCACTGCCAACAAATTTAAACACGAGCTTTATACCTATTGACCGATGATGTTCCAACTAATCTCATTAAGGAACCAAACGGATAGAATGAAGAGATATATTTTCTTCCTTGGCAACTCTCCTATACAGTTCTTTGCAGTCAACTTTCAGAATGTAGCGCCTAAGGTAGAAGCACTGATTATGATCCTAGGCACTGACTGAGACTGTCACACGAGCTAAGGCCCAAATTCCGAATTCCACTTGACAGGATGACTTAACTTTCTACAAGACTGAAGTGAAGCACCGTCCCCTCAATCAGCACGGTGATATCCTGGGTCTCGCGAGTGCAAGGAGTTAGATGTATCTGGCTTAAACTGCAAGTCTTGTGGCTCGAGCTTAGCTGAAGTGAACTGAACAATTAACTACGCCCACTGACTACGACCATGTGACTGTAGCCAACGTCAAATTTTTGCATAATGGCTAAAGGATCATCTAGGAGTTTCGAAAATGCGATTAATTGTTCAATGAAGCGGAATGTTGGTAAACAGAGATGTCACATCAAATAAACACATCAGTTTTATATTGCAGTGCGTTACATATGAAGATAATGCGCGGAACAAAGACACTGGGTTTGTATTTTGGGCAATCCGTGAAAATGCGGCGTGCGTGTCCATCGCCTTGGGTAGCGTGTACTAACCGACAGAGATTATTTACCTTCAACCCTTCTAACTCGCGGCAAATTCCCTCTTCCAATTTTTGAACGTTGTCAGGATTATTATCCGTCGAAAGGTTGTTAATTGTATAGATGGTTTAAATGTCCACGATAAGCCGATGTGTTCATTTGAGGTGATGTCCCTGTTTACCAACTCTCCGCTTCATTACACAATCGACAACATTTGCGAATTTATTGTACGCAGCAGCCCTCCGTCTCCCATCTCGATAACCGGGCTGAAATTATTCACTTTTGTGTAAACGTAATGTAAGGTTTAACTGCCAGACAAAGATTTCGACAAATGGACGGGGTTGCAATGGGCAGTCCGCCAGGTCCACTTCTAGCGGATTTCTTCCTGGTTACAGAACCTACATTATGCGAAAGCCGGTCAAAACCGGCGTTGGACAGACGCTACGTAGGTGATACTGTGAGCATTTTTGAGAGCTCAAGTGACTCGGATGTTATTCCTGAAGTTGAACCAGAAACATGCGAACCTATAACTGACGAGAGAGAACGAAGTGAATGATTGTCTTTCGTACCTGGACATTCTAGTCACCTGAAGATCAGATGGCACGGTGGGAGGATCTATTTACAGGAAGCCTACTTAAACAGGAGAGTAGGTGTATTTCAGAAGCTTCTGTCCGGTGCAGTATAAGAGAGGCCTAATCAAGACTTCATTTTTACACAACACGGAGGATTTGCACAGAGGACACCCTATAGCCAGAGTTACGTTTACTGACGGACACTCTGAAGGTCAACTGGTACCCCCTGCAATTTATTAGAAAGTACGGCAGAGCCACTATCCCAACGGTAGGAGTACCAACAGTAACGAAGAGGATAGTGTATTTAGTACTCCCGTTTCTAGGGGACAGCTAGTCAACAATGCTAGAGAGCTGTATCCAGGACTTAAAACACTGCGAATCAAAACTCTACCAGTCTCGCCGGCTACGAACAAACAGCCTACGTCTGTTACATTTAACGTTTTGTGCCAAGAGTTGTTCAGCTCCAATATGAGTCAGATAAGGGGGACAACTAGTTGTTCGTATCACGAAGTATGTTACCAAATGGCTGAAAACTCAGTTAGAAACGCCAGGCGCCGGTATAGATGCCGACGGACAGCATTCAGCATCATCAGTTGCAAGTCACACAGTCCAAACAGGACACAAAATCAAGGTTCCCGACATATTTTTCGGAGCAAACAGAAACGCATGCTCCGGTTTGTTGAGGCTTTGGCTATCAAAAGTCACAGTCCCCTTCTGTGTATTCAAGATTTGTGTGGACGATGTGACTACCCTGGTAGTCGGCATTTCCACAATTTTGATCTTTTTGTGCCCGTCTGTTTCATTCCTGTCGCCTTATGGAATTCTGACTCGGTTAAAAGTAGTTACGTGTCCATATGTGATCAAATTGTACAAAAAGTTACTCCGGAGAACATCACATGAGTTGTGCCTTCTCAGTGCTCTATTAAAGTTCATTAACGGCATGAACTGTCTCAGGCTTCCCCAAAGAAGATCCCCAAAAGATACTTCCAGCAATCCTGACAACCTCCATCTCAGGTGCATGTTCGTTACCGAAAGACTACGTATTTAGTTTTACAACTCCTGTTTGTTCCTGAACTCGATGTCCACTGTCTCTTCTTTAAGGCCAATCTGCATTGGATAACGGAACTTTGCGTAATCCGTCCTAGAATACTCAAAACACAGTCCTCAGACAGACGGAGCCCCGCCGTGGCCTACTGAAATACGCCCCGAGTAGCGCTATATGTGAAACATGAAGAAGAGTCGTTGGCATGCCTATACTTAAGATAAGCGATGGGCACTCCTGTGCTAACTATCGGTCAATCAGCCGGATTAGTATCCCACGTGAGATAATGGAGCACCACCACCAAATATTTTTTCTCAAATAACCACTTGCGCTTTGCTCAGTTTGCTTTCCCCTTTGATCGGTCATGTGTAACCAACACGTTCATCTTCACGAATAGCCTGACAGAGGTCAGAAACGGTGGTGATATCTCAGATATCTCCTTCGATTTCGTCAATACATTTGACCGTGTTCCACAATGCCTTGTTGTACATAAGCTGGAATCTGGTGACCTCCAGTAAGGGGTACTGCGCTGGATTACGTTATGGCTTGACAACAGAACCTTTACAGTAAAACCTCTCTTGCTCGATCTCTGCGGGGATCAATCAAAAATCAATGCCCGGTTCTCTAGTATTTCTCATTACGTCAATCACTTTCTCCACGATGATTACTCAAAGGTGTGAAGTGCTAATGAGCCCAGTGTATTGGACATTGGTTGTGACAGTATTAAATACTGGTCACATTAGTGGAGTCATCTTGGATACAACGGCAAATGTTCGCATACGTCGATTGGAGCAGACTCTGGCAATGTTTTGGTGACCTGTAATGCGCTCAGCGATGAGAAAATCACAAAAGTTGCTCCGAACAGAGGTTAAGGAAGATGTGTATCGCCTCGTTTGTCAATTATTGTTACTGTTGGGGGCAACAAAACAGAGCCTCCTCAAAATACAAACCGGTTTCAAACATTCAAAATAGTCTACGTAAGACATGAGTATGTTAAGTCGTGTGTTAGCTTAATGAGAGATATATTCGACATTGAACGCCTTCGGCTCGCACTTATTAAGTTGTTTAATTAAATTCGAGTCATGAGCCTCGACTTGAAATTCATGGATTCTATCCACTTGAATGATGACCGTTTTGGGGGGAATTGATTTGAACACAACTGATGGCATGGGTCAGGTCGAGCAGTTCTACCTACTAGTGGCCTGCAGCGGTCGACGAATCCACGATAGGAAGCCTCACAATTCCGACGGGTTTATGAACTGCCGAAATTAACTTCTGTCTGAGGTGGTAAGTCTCTCCTTCATGGATGATTTTATAACGTTAATAAATGCACATTTATCCAAAACTATGGTGCGCTCGTAATTTTCCTCTAGTCTTGGTAGATATGGCCTTCAACGGCGAAGCTTCATCTTGCTTTCGATGTTGCCCTTAAGCTCAAAGGAAGCCGGCTGCATATCGAAAGAGACAAACCTACTGGACTCGGGTGACTTGAGTCTTTATTCTCGAATCCATGTAATAACCACCGAAATTTAAAAGTACACCACTGCGAATGCGAAAGCTCAAGCCACAAGCTTCATTACGGGGTTCACTGACCTTTGAATGTGTTTACTCAGGGACTATAAAGATGGCTCGAGACGGTTAAGAATGAATTATTGTATCTCACTCTGCTCTCAGTAAACCTATAAGTTTACTCAGGTGTTTTGAGAAACCTCCTACACTCACGTGAGTGTAAGAAATAGAGCTATAGCTCTATAGGGCTCCTATAAGAGACCCATTCTTGACATGACGTGTGCAGAATAAGTCTGTACAGAATAAGGTCTGTACAGACCTTGACCATGCGATGATAAAAAAACGTGAGTGGCTCTGAGCCATTACTGCCAAAACATGTTCCTTACACGTTTGTCGGCTTACAAGCAAGTACACGAGTTCTGTGTTCGCGTCCCACGTTAATCTGACAGAAACCAATGTATTTAAAAATACAAGAAAAATAGCGGACCCTCAAAAACAAAAATAACTTGATTAACGGAACGATCCAATCCGACGACGAAACATCACTGAGAGGAACAATGAAAACACCTGACCACTTCAAGCAGGGCTCGTCGTCATTTCCGGATTGTAGGCGCTTAAAGTAAGCGTCAAGGACATGAAGTAAACTTAACGTTTTAATTGGCCCATAAAAAGAACACTTATGTTGATGTGATGTCAATGTAGGACCAAATATTCCGTGATTCAGCGGTGAATTTTAACCCGAATGGAAGCTGGAGTTTATGTTCAATTACCAAGTAAGAGCTTGTGTTGCCCAAGGTTGCTAGTAGTAGACCGTGATTTCTTGGGTTATCGTGAAGAGAAAGTCACCACACATTTCGCCTTCTCACCTTGTTACCTGGAGCAGAGATCAAAATAAACGAAATGTGTATTACCGACGGGTGTATATTAGTTTCAATCGACTGATAATTGAAAACGACCTCAACATACGCTGACGTACATTATTTTCGAAATTCGGCCTGGCTGATGTTGGTTTGGTCGTTCGCATGTGACAATAGATGCAGATATGATAGACACAAAAATGATGTATATATAAACGATTTTGCAGAACGTGGAGGAAACAGGTAACTGATGGTGAAGGTTTATTTTCACGAAATCGATTATATTGCAGGTTTCAGGGCTGGTTCTGAAAATCGTGAATTTCATACTTGCTCAAATTTCAAGTATCTGCAAAAATGCACGAAAGATATCGGCGTTATTTACATTTCTGGGACGAGCTGCAGGTCCAAAAGAGTTATGAAATACTGTAAGGAAAGGTGGCATGAAATCCTGAGAGCTGTCTGGATTTACTATAGCTGTAAGAAGTACAAAAGACATGAGAGTTAATGTGGGGATGCGCGACTTGTTCAACGAAATAGTTTTTTGTATAACAAATTGTTTCTCGCGACACATGTTGTGAATAATGATTTTTTTGCTTGTCTGGTTGTTTGCTTCCTCGAGTTAGTGCACAACTGTAGTCTGGTATATGATTTCCATCCTACAAATCACAGATACCGCCAGAGAAATGAACGACTTCAGGGGTCTGTTCGAAAACAACACACCAACTGTTGATATTCAGCAGTATTTCGCGAATTTTTATGGAGAGTTCATCACAACTATTAATACTAGAAACACTAGACGCAAGTTTACTTCTCCATTATCCAGTGAGTTTGTTGTGTATTATTTTTTTTGGGCATCAGTGAAACTCATGAAAATGCTTCCGGAGATTTTCTAGAAAGGTGTCCTACGTACTCTGCAGGATTAAGGCTACAGGTATAGGCATATTTGCTTTGCCCAGAGAGCACAAATTAGGCTGTTTACATGTTTTTCGCAAACTTGGATGCCACGCACGTGACCGACAGACACAAGTATGTCATAGATCATTTTCTGATACTACTGAAGCTGTAGGTTATATTGGTCTATAGTTACAGATGTCATGGGACACGGCCGCCCGGTGATGTGCGGGTACGTGCCGAGTGAGAAGTATGCTTCACCAGGAAGGCTATTTGAAATTTTTCCTGATTTGATGGGTGGGCACGTGATATTGAAGACGTTTTTGATAAGCAAGATGGCTGCGCAAATGGGGACAGTCGTTGAAATGGTCGGCTGCGAAGCCATGTTGTGTTGCTTTCATACGCTCGACGCCGTCGTGAAGCACGTGAGTACCGTTTGTTTGTTATGTTCGTCAACAGATGAATTCAGTTTGCACTGGGTATCTCTTTCACCGAACGACTACAGCTAGCAGTAATCCGGAGTAAGTTGCACTCTTACGCACCCTACGGTGAAGGTTCAAATGTGACTCGCATATCATAGGCTGAACCGATAGAAGGCTTATGAATAACTTGCTGTGTAGTTTGCTTTACATCAGGTGTAAGTGGGCTATTCATGCACGGTGTTCTCCACTTCGGCAGCCGCACAAATAATCGCCTGGAGATTGCAAACGGAAAGTGAAATGAAAGGACGCGCCCGGGGGTTGCTCACCTGGTACCATTCAAAAAGTACGGATTCACAGCTAGTGCCTGATGCGTGGATTCGAAACCCAAACGAACGTTGGATTCGATTGTTGTGAACTTGCACATGTTCCATGTGCATCACAAACATTCTTCACCGAATGATGACGTTTGTCGCCCATTTTGTGCAAAATTACCTGAACGGACGAACCCCACGATTGCATTTTGAAACAGTTGCAGAATGCAAGGTGAGCGGTTGTACAGTGATTACTTTGAACATTGCATCCTCGGGTACCACATGATGGCGAATGTTGCGCCGTGAAAAGCGTGTGAGAATATGGCTTCAGCATTCTTTCAATACTTTTGAAGCACTGCTACCCATACATGAAGGATTTAGGTAGTGTTAACTTTCGCTTAAAAAAGCCGTTTCTCCGTTCACGGCGGAATATAACCCGCCAGTTCGGGGGTTTTTTGGCTCGCAGGTTCAGTTGCTCGCTGCGGCGAACTTAGGTTGCCAGTGTGAGGCACTGCATCGTTTACTGGGAAAACTGCATGAATGCTGCGGTCTCGAGGCAGTAGCCTCTGTTAACAGCCTCATTTTCTTCGCCAGCAAAACGATGGAACGTACAAGGCTGTCTCATCTTTATCCGACTTACACATTAGCGCTTCTGAGGGCGATAAACAGTCAAGTTTGGTGAAAAAACTTCACCCAGGTCTACCGTGTATTTATTGTGGTGAATCGATGCAGATAGACAGCTGGCGTTGTAATGCCGATGGGCCAATCTTCCACTCCGAATGCATCCAACCCATCGACTTATGCGTGCGTCCGTTCCGTGGCCAACCAGCTTCTACCTCCATCACGTGGTAGGTGCGACTTTTCAGTTTATATTTATCCGTTCTTCCTATTTCACCTATCGTTTGTTCCTCCCGATGAAAACGGAAGGTAGATCCTGCACAGCACTCATCACCATTAGTGACTTCGACCGGTCCGTGGACAATGTGCCCTTTGCACACAAACCCAAAAAACCGCGAATCGACTCAACCTGGAGTGGTTGATCTGTTAATATCACTGATCGAAGTGGGTTCATTCACATACCCATGGTTGTCTTGCAGATGTCAGACTTGAGGAACGCGATGATGGTGACATCTTGTGATGATGCTTCCCCGTCATCGGAATGAGATCACGCGAGCCAACAGCTACGTTCTACGATGAAGAAAGCTGGAGGTGGTATCTACCGTCTTTACAAAGTCTCTAAATAGATATTCCTTATCAAAATTTGTTCATTTTCATTGACCATTCTCGAAAGGAGGTTTCTAAGCGAAGAGGATTGTTTTGCTTCACTCGTTAGGTAAGACAAGTGGGTGGAGCATTTATAAGTGGATAGTTAATTTGTGCGACCTTTGCAGTCTTCTTGAGGTTTTCGATATACAGCCTATAAGCATTAAAGATAAACTCACCTTGACTTTCACATTAACTCTCGCAAATGGTTTAAACTTTGATATCAAATATAAATGAGAAGACATCAATAACGCACTCACCTTGGAAGAAAACGCCCTAATGAAGGATAGTCGTTACAGTACCTTGCGTTTGTAGGGTTATAAAAAGATCCGTTTACATGACAGAAAACCAGTAAAATCGTCGGTAGGAAAATCTGGTTTACAGTTAGAGTCACATTTTAAGAAACGGATATTCACCACTTATAATGCATCGAATTCTATCACATCGTAACATTCATTTTAGCGGTTTGATTTCATTTATTAATTGTTATGCTACTGACTTTGACCGCATTTCATACGTACGCCTTTGGTATATGAAAACAAAGATGATCGACAGCAGATTTCTACGATTTTCAGAAGGCCAACACGTCGCAAAATTATAAGAGCCCTGGTAAATTAAAGACCACGATCAGCTCAAAGAATTCATAAATAGTGGTCGCCTACGGATCGGAGGCTTTTTTCACGTCCACAGATCATAATCATATCCCATTTTATGTGTTTCGCACACACCGTTGTGCCAAATTCACTTGTATTGCTGTCTGAAAGCTTCATCACCATTGTTCGAACGATCAGATGTTTCCGCGCAACGCCCCTGTGCTCTCCTTCAGGGTGGATTTTTGGCTAATGAAATGAATGCACGGTACACCTTTTCAGATCCACGCATCTGTCGACCTGCCAGCCTGGCGCGTGTTTCGAAAAAGGCCAGTGTAGTAGCGTGTAGTGCGCAGCCATCTTGTTTTGTTACACATACTCCTTTCCGCTTCCTTTCAGGCCCTCGAACACGCGGGTTGGCCGCGTCCGTGCA
>LUCH01001285.1:129324-139559 GCA_013368495.1 Paragonimus heterotremus | reverse complement strand
ACAAAAACCTCGGAAACTAGGAGGAAAGCAGTGTATCGTTCGAGGCATGGTCAGCTTTGTCGCGAAACAAGTATGCGTTACACCGATATTAATCGGCACATTTAATTCGACTGAGGCGGACCGGACTAGAGCAGGATATACTTTCAAAAACATGTGATAAGAACGTTACCAAAACGGTACTGCAGGCACAAATCACGGGAACTGCGTAACCGTATAAAGTAATACAACATAAATACGTACGACAAACGCTGTTAATTCGACTTGCAAATATGAAGCAGCGAACAACTGTGTTTCCTTGCGAATCAGATCCGTATCACGAATTCTCACAGCCCCCAAATCCACCGTTTGGACAAGAATTTAATCGTTCCAGTTAGTATAGCAGTCTTGTTAATGCAAGCTTATTATAAAACAAGTTTTCCAGGTGCCTGCTATTTTCTGTCCTTTTTGTATTCTCCATGAAGACAGGTCCAAATTTCTGCCCCTTTTGTTATCCGACACTCCCATTTGCAAGTCCATCCCGAACCAAATAACGCTGTAAGATATCAGCACAAATCTAGTGCGAGTGAAGTCAAAGAGTTCGGGCTTCGTGTTTGAAATATTATTAACAAATGTGTTCAGCAGCACGTACCTTCAACCGTTTGTTTGTCCCTGTTATGTAGGTGACATTTCATTTATTGCACCTGCCTTCATAAATGCGGTCTATCTGGCCGCCCATAGAGACTGGGACTTTAGGATGTGTCAACGGTCCTTCTGGGGTGCTGTCTAACCGAAACACTGTCTGGCTAGCATAAACGGAAAGGATGGACCAAAACATTTTTCCGGTGGACATTGACGACACGGTATTTGCCAAGTAGAGTGGAAACTGCTCGTGTCCTTGGTTTCCTCCTCAGTCAATATGCGTTCAACTGTGTTTTAAATATAGCCCTTTGGATATTGGTTGACAGTTAATATTTGATTAATGTGTGGTTAATGTGAAAACCTTGTTTGCTGTGTCGACGCATGGCCGAGTGACTGTTCTATTCATACCGTGTGAATGCGACTGTGTTTTCACATTTTTATCTCAAATCTTGAACATTCATCCATGTAGGCTAATTCTGAGAGGGATTCCTGAGCTGTCTCCTTTGTATGCTTTTCGTAAGACGCAAACATTCACTTTTCGGTGTATATTGCGTAGTTCTAATGTCGTTACATCACATTTTTCGATCAGATCACTTATGTCAGCTGAATTAGTAGACAGCTATATATTTGCTATTTACTGTAAAATCAGGCAACATGATTTTTTGGTACATGCCTTGTCATGGTGATCAGATAGTCATATTATGATTGCTAACCTGCTTCTGGCGACTTTGGATTGCTGATGTAGAGGACGCTAAATTTGGAAATGCGGTTGATACAACCATCTTCCAGGTCCGAATGCAACGGCCTCAAACGATCTGAGCAACCATCTACCATGAACATTTGATTGAGTTGGCTTGTGCTAGGTCCATCTCAATTGGCTACATAATCCATCAAAATGTTAGGCATATACTGCTCGTTTGTTAGGCTAGTTCCTCATTATAATAAACACAGGCGGTGTACACCCCACGGAAAGAGTCAATTCTAAGCAAGACAACTATCGCACAATGGAAATTTATGTCTAGTGAATAGTCTCTATTTTCCGATATTTCACTTCTGAACAGCAATGCTTTTTGTAGTACTTCTACAAACCGGTCTGATCACTTCTGCGTTTACACAATCGATTGGCCATACTACACCAAATATTCTCTCCAATTATCGGCTATGTTCCACTGCGAACATTGTCACGACACCCATTCGACTTCCACAGCTTAGGAGAGACGCCACAGTGACCGAGTTTATATTATTCTGTCAAGCTGAAGTGCTTCAGTAGTTCCCCTTTTCCCGTATACCCGTGAGCACATTCTTTGTGTCCGAACACTTCGTCAGCATGACTGATCTGAGCAAACATTGTGTTGTGTTTGTTCGTTTTTACTACAACTGATAGCTTTGTGCAGATCATCCACATACAGTTATTCACTCTATCATACCTGATCACTAGATAACACAGAATAACCAAGCTTATGTCGTGTTTTCAAGTGTCAGTTAGTTGTAGCGTGCACGGGCGTTACTGATGGCCACCTATCGATGGATTATATTGTGGGAATGGGCAGTAAACAACTGAACAACCAGCACTACTAAAGGGGCAACTATTTTCCTATTACATGGCTGCCGCGAAATGTAGAATAGAGAGGGAAGAAACACAAGTTGTTAAGAGCGTGGTTTGATTGACGTCATCACTGTTACTATTGTATATTTCAGTTTATTCACCTTAATATTGTCTTAAGGCAGGCTGCAATTTATATACGTTCCCATGTGGAATAAGCGTATGTGATTCATCTAGTGTCCAATTAAATTCGGATGGTCGGTTATTAGTGACAAAGTTTAAAATTACCGGTTTCTGTTTTGCCAGTGTGTTCACACATTATAATATTGCGGGTTTGGGGTCAGTCAGATTTTGCACTCAGACAGTGTTAGGCCTTTTATCAACAATGTTTATATCAAGCAGTTATTCAGCAGGACCTTTGAAAATCAACTACAGAGGTCCCCTTATGAAGTTGCGCATAGCTTCGGCGTTAGTTTACTCACACTGAGTGACCCTAATGTCTAATGTGGTCGCAACTGTTTGAGTCAAAATCTACTGACATTGGCAAAGTCACGGCCGTGTTCCGCTAGAACGGTTGTAGCTCTCCATATACTCACGTCACCTAGCTCGCATTACCACAGCGAATGAGTACTGTGCAAGTACATGTGCGCATCCGCTCTAGTTATGCTGCGTCCGTTAAACTTAGCAGCAAAACTGGCATTCGTCCTGACCAATAGGGAGCTCGATCGCTGACCGATAGAACTAAGGTCACCGACTTTGTGAGACTGATGCAAACGGGTTGGCTTTGCGAACTCAGACCTGATATCTGAGATGTTATGCTACTGTAACACTTAGAATTAGGGACTTCGAATAGCCCTAGAAGTCGTAATCGTATTGAAACTTTCCATGCTAGTAATAAAAAGAAGACCTCGTACTAGTCGCAGTAAGTAATCCATTTACATGGGATAAGGTGCCAAATTTATGGATGTACAACAGTATCAAAGAAATCATAGTTTATCATTGGCTGGTCGTATTAGCACATAGAAAGTCACGAAGTGAACGCTGATTGGTACAATACAGAACACAGAAATTGGCGAATAACGGAGGGTGTAACATTGAGACTATTTGTCCAATCCTGGCGTTTTATCTTCAACGCGACGGTCCCTTGTTAGATCTCCTGTTGTGTAGGGGTTTGGACAATGGGTGAATCGTATAGATTTTCGCCACATTTATGTTAAGAGACAAATGATGCACTCTGTTGGATGTTAGTCACACATTGATTCAAGGCGTTCACATCGTAGTAAATTAACTAGCAAACAACAAGCTGATGGAATTTTGACCATTGGAATACAACTAAACTGATCCGCTTATGAAGGAAGTAGCATTTACGTTTATCTACATGAATTATGTAGCGTCTTCATTGACAAAAATAAACACTGGTTTACCAACTCACGCTGCCTGTTTCTGTGCTTCTATTTCACACTATATTCTGATTCAAAGGTAGTACTGATAGAAACTTATTGTCAAAAACGTTTCCATGTCAGTGAGGGCTCCTAACAGACAAAAAAAACCGACACTATCGTAAATTATTTTGGTCAACAACTATTGACCTGCTCATCTACAGTGCTTAATTGAATTGAAGCTGTGTACAAATTTGTGATGATTGTCAATAAACCTACAGCTCATTACTGTTGTTTTATTACATTGTTGACAATGATCTGTACGACTGTGCTCGAGAAATGAATACCTGATTTGCTCGGTTCCGGTATTATTACTACTGCATCAAAGCTAGCTTTGGGGTTGAGCTAAGTTGATTACTTCATTTCTCTATTTGGTGAACCATCACAATTGGTGTGGCGGAATTCTGTAACTACTCATGATGGATTCGTGGCAAATTGAAATTCTGAATATTCAAAATTCGTCGAGAGAACTCGAAGATTATTCAGAACGATTTGAAATATGGTGTCTCACGGGCAAACAGCTGAATATAGGAAAAAATGATGCTCACTTCCCCACCGTGATTGGTGAAATGGCGCAGAGCTTGTTGAAAAATTTGTCAGTTCCTGATTCATGTATCCTCTATCAATCCTTAAAGAAACTGCTGCTTTCCCATATCTAACCTGTAAATTTTGAAGCAGCTAAGCGAGCCAAATTTCGTACTCTCGCGAAAAAAAAATCATGTTAACAGACAATTTATCCTTGGAGTCCAAACACAAGCAGCTCGGTGTGATTTCGAAGACCAACTACAAACTCAAATTCGTGACTGTTTGATCGCTGAAATAAATATGCACCAGAAGCTTTTACTGCTCCCGGATTCCGCTTTCCAGTCAGCTAGAACCATACGCAAACAATATCAGGATGTGAAAGCTTTTGTGGAAGGTGAACCAGGGATTTTATACACCAACCTGAAGCAATTAGGTTAACAAAGGCGGCGGTTCGGAAACGTAAATATTCGAAACACAATTGATAATAATCACACTGCACCTAATTCAAATGCTACCGGATGGTGGATCAACTGTAATTCATGTGGTTCTTATCGACACACACGTTCCGATTCCCAATCCTGCGTTAACGGAAGCCAATGTTTGGCCATTGATCGTGGACCATCGACTGCTGATTTAAAGAATATGAACATTTTGAGAGTTCCTGTGCTAATGTTTGCGAATGCACGTAAATCACAAATGCGCAATCCACTCATTCAGTGTTCACAAGCTTCTAATGGTGTGCGTGTTAAACCATCTTCGCACAAACTCGAAAACAATCTGATTTTCATGAAGCAACTAGTCATTCCTTCCTGGTCAGTGAATCCCCTGGAAAACCAATCTATCAACCTGTAGGAAAAAATACTAACACATCTGCAATCTTAGACTTGGGCTACACCCATTGTGACTCCGCTTAAACATGGCGGTGAAACGCATCGAATTTGCGCTGATTACCGACTCACGCTCAATAAATTCCTTCTACTGAGTTGTTGTGCCACTGTTGATACAGAGGACATTCTACGTCAAGTTCATGGCTCAAATTATTCGTCAAAGCTTGATTTAAATAATGCCTTCCTACAGATTTCACTTGAGGAGGCTTACAGTGCTCTGACAATCATCAATGCTCTTCTCGGCCTGTCTCGGTATAAATGTTTGCCTACCGGTCCGAACATATCACCTGCTGTAATCCAAGGTATTATGAAGCAAAACTACTGTCAATCTAGAGGGCGTTTGTATCTACAAGGATGATACTGTTGTGCGTGCGCCAAACATGCCTAACCATGATGAACGATTGTATACTCTGCTCGAAAGTCTTTGTTTTCTAAACGTTGTTATCAATACTTCCGAATAAATTGTTGCTACGTCCAAGTACTCATGTTTAGGATTTCTCGTTCATGAGAATGGTTACCACTTTGATCCCGATCGTTTTCCACTTCTATCTCTGGCATCCACTCCAAAGAACTTTGATGAGTTTTGTTCTTTCATGGGTTTTCTCCAATTTTAGTTCCTATTCATTCCTTGTTTCGTCGATAGGTCAAAATCTTTGTTCGATATTCGACTGACTTACACGAAAGTACTCCCGAGTTCTGTTAAAGTTTCTGTCATCCAATACAGTGGTACGTTCGTTCTCTCCAAAGTTACTATCAATACTGATCGCTGATGCATAACCAACGTGTATTGGAACTGTGCTAGAACAAGAGGGTCATCCGGTTATTTACATTTTTAGACAGCTCACTTCAGCAGAGCGAACTCCACTCTCCATACTGACACTTTATCTAGGTATGCTGACTCAGGTTTTTGTTCAATTTCGTCATGTACCAAATAATGGAGGACTGTTTGCGTCACTCAAATGATGCCGATGTAGACCTCCAACCTGGTGGAAAATTGACTGATCTTGATTATGCTGACGGTAAGGTGTTGTTGTTTGACAACTTTCAAGCGGCACAAGCAGCGCTGAACGCAATTTCGCATTCAGATAAGTACTTCGGAATACGCTTCACAGCCTCGGAGTGCAAAGTACTTCTGCAAGATTGCTGTGATTACGTAGGTTTAATGTTAGATAATGGGGTCATGGAAGTTGTTGACCGGTTTGTATATCTGGAAGACTGCATCAGCGGCGGAGGCGGTGTATGGAATAAAATGAATGCGCGTATTTCCGAGGCTAGAGCGATGTTTACTTATCTGAGACGCTTATGTCGATAGAGAGGTATCTCTATGAAGCTTAAGGGTTGCGTATATCAGACAACAGTGAGAGCTGTTTTACTTTACGGCATCGAAACCTGGCCCCTCAGGGTAGAAGACGTGAACTGTCTTCTGGTGTTTGACCACCGATATCTGCGATCAATCGCTCGTATCGGGTGGCACAAACGAGTAAGCAACGGGGAGGTTAGGAGGCGGGTGTTTGGCATTGATTGTCAAACGAGTTCTTTCATTCAGTCATTACACTTGCACAGACTTAGATGGTTAGGCCATGTACTAAGGATGCCAGCTAATTGCTTGCCACACTGAGCACTGTTTGCCGATGCTGCGGTCGATTGGCATAAGGTGCGAGGTGAACAGATGATGACGTGGTGTAGACAAATGAAATCGTTAACGAAGGGATTGATCACTGTAGATCGGGTTCGTTTCCGCGGCTGGAGCCCTCATGACTCACAGAGTCAGTGGCTTCAGACGTTAGATGAGATGGTGGCTAACCGAGCTCAGTGGCATGAATGTTGTCGTTGTTTGTCCGAGTTGTCCGTGAAGTGAGTGCACTTGATGACTCGGGGAAGTAAAAGCCGTATGGAAGCTGTCTTGCTGATGACGCCTCACTTTCACCTACAGCTCGGTTGTTTGTTTGCAAGGTGTAGGCGAATTGATGTTGTATGTTTCAATATAGACGTAGCTATTTTAGTGACTAGGTCCCCTCCCCTCTCCATTTTTCTTCTCTCTTTCTGAGCAGGATTGGTTTCTTCTTCTTCATGTTTGTGTGACAGTTAAACATCAGTGTGAACCACCGATGTATTGCTGTGTGTGATGATGGTGATGATGATGAGGAGGATGTACGCTTTCAGATCAATTAATCTAATCAATGAAAACTTGAATGTTCATTGGATTAGCGGTATAACCGTCAATCGAACCTAGTGTTCGACAGAGAAGGGCATTAGTTTAGTTCCCACGGTCGATAAAATAACCAAACCGACATGACGAAATCTATCATGCCCACCCAAGCATCATGAAAATAAAGGGGTTAGCCCGAATTTAAGTGTGATGGCCCATGCTGGATGATGACATTGTGTCATTAGTTAAGTCATATGCATTGTGCCAAGAAAACCAGGATGCAGCCTCCAAGGTACAGCCGCACCTCTAGAGGTAGACAGAAACACCATGGAAGCGAATCCGCCTGGACTTTGTAGCTTATTTTGGGGTCGGATGATTCTACTGATTGTGGATATCCATTCCAAATCGATTGATACTCATATTTTCTCAACAGAAACAATAAACGCAATAATCAATTTATATAAGACTGTCGCAACCTTTTGTTTGCCAGAAGATTTCGTGACCGAAAACGGTTCTGTGGTTGCTAGCCCTGAATTTGTTGACCCCATTACTTCGAACGGAATCAAGGAGGTTACGACAACACCTTACCATCCCGTTTTCGACGGCATGACTGAGCGTGATGTGCAGACAGTGAAGAACATGTTCAAGAAACAACCTAGTGCCACTCCACGCGTGCCTCTAAACAGAAACACACAAAAGGACCACTTCCACGTACATACTAAAGATAGATATGTGTTTGAGTCCGACCATGTACTTATACGTCCACCAGCTGAAAACAAATGGCGAATCGCTACTGTCACGAATGTTAACGGACACATTGTACATGTTGAAGTGGATGATAAACTAATAGTGCAATCACGAAACAATTACACGAGACGGGTCATCGAGTTTGTGGTGATAATGCATTTCATAACATATATCGCCCCATAACGAAGCAAAGTCTACGATTTACAGAGGCTGTTGCCATTCGTCGAACAAACCCTGTGCTTTGTGTCGAGAAACAAATGGTTATCAATTTATCTCTCCCTTGGTAATTGTATCCCATTCCCAAAAACCTCCCATTGTTCTGAACGTTTTATCTTGCTTTCCACCATGTACCCACCTAATAGTTTTGTTTCCAGTCCAGTTTAAATGTACTTATTAGCACTTCCCTCACTTTTCACTTAACTACCCATGACCATTTGACCTAGTAACATGACCGTCCTTATCAGTTTTATGTTGCGTCATCTGAATGCCCTGTTCTTCAGTCTCGATCATTCTGACCTCGCTTATCACGCCCGCATTCTTTACCATTGTTGACATGCCAGCTTTCTATAAATTGATTGTACTAATTTCGCTGTAGTAACAGATGAGATGCGAACGAAATGTTCGTGCACAAGACATCTTACGCTATACTGTTGGCCTTTTCCAAATTTTAACGTCAGTGTCATTCGGCAGACCGTTTTCAGAAGGGACCAGTTCAACCAACAGAGAAATGGATGATGCGTCATCGACTGTTCCACACGCGTTGTGTGCCTGTTTATCGATTAATCAACAACTATTCGGATTGGCCACTTGATCAACCATGGGGAATGACCACTCATGGTGCTTACTGCAATGTTCTGAATTGACTGCTCCCCAACTGCTTATGGTGTTGATTCAATGAACCGTTTTATTAGTGTACCTCCATTCTATTAAGCGGCAAACATAACAGTATCTGGACACTGTATTGACTCCAGTATTTACGTCCTAGTGGGTCAATACTTTTACGTTTCCTAACAATCTGGATGATGTGAAACAATGAAAATATGGAAAAATATTCTGGGTTTAGAAAGCTTTACACAGATAGATACACAAATAGACTGAATGTCTGAAGGATTAGTAAGATGATGGGGTTGAAACAGAAAAGGGTTTTCAGAAGTTTTCTACCAAACACTAGAACGCAGTGCAATATACAATGGTATCCGTAAAAAAAACACTGTTTTGTTTTTCTATGAAGGAGCGTTTAGAGAGTGGTTTGTTAATAGAGGTCCTGTACCTTAGGGTGTGAGAGATATAAACTGATTCTCTTGACCGTTTAAGACGCAGCCACTAGGCTGATATAACTAAAAACATAGAGCATGCATATGCTTAAAGGTTTCGAAAAGACGTTTGATAAATCTGAACAACTGAGCTAAATGAACAAAATAAAAAGCTTAGTAAATATGCTTGCACCTTACATACATAGCCCATCAAGTTAGCATATACAAAGATGTATTTATAAATAGAATGAGCGGAATCATACCCACCAGACTGTGTCTCTTCATGCACTGAATTCGAAGCGCATTTCTACAAACCATTCAGGTTCCCTGATGAACATCTTAATTGCAAATAAACTTTATCCACATGTGAAAGTTTGTAATACGTGCAAGATTGTCTCAACATTCCACCTGATATCGTTAGCTAAAGGATGAGTCATACAAGTCAGTCTATCGTGAAAGGCTGATAGGGGCTTTGCAAACAAACCATTCTGAACCTGATTGACAGTATTTATTCGGTTTATAGAGGTATGTAGTGACTGAGTCAAACTAACCGTCCAAGTTTCGTATTTAGGTGGAACTTTTGCGTGACATTTTGTAACCAATCTCATCAAACACGAAACACAACAAACTATCCTCCAATCAATCTCAGGAATATTACATCCTTAGTGAATGTCCGTTATCTACAAACATCAATGACCATCACTGTTCAAAATGTCGACTTATTCATCAGAATAATGTACATTTTGCTCGAATCCTTCAAACTATGGTTTATTGAACCATCACAATCACAGGCAAACCGAAAAAATATAGAAGATATTTGTTATGGCGGACCGATTTATAAACGTAATGTATTTATCAAATTACACCAACGATAAGAAAGTTGAATGGGTTAGTTTCATTTGTCTTGCGAACACTAGTTTGTCACAATCGAGAATTTTCAGCTGAATAGAAAAACGAAACAATCATGTGTTCAGCAGCACTCAGCTCACAGTGCACATATAATCCATACAATTCAGCCATGAACACAATCTGCGAAATAGTAAGGACTGAATGCTAACTGTCTCTCATTAATAT